>JARPMJ010003924.1:0-84494 GCA_033366665.1 Phoxinus dragarum
GTGGATTTGCCGCATTGACCTACAAAAATCAGCTTGGTTTGAAAGTGACTTCATACATCAGACTGTTGACAGCAGACAATACATCTTTCCTTTAGTCCAGTCCTGCTCCCAAAGTCCCAACACCCGGCAGCGTTTAGCGCCAACCTCACTAAACAACCTTTCCTGGAAGTTTCTCGTAATCATGACAACCTTGATTAGCTGGTTCAGGTGTGTTCAATTAAAGAGCTGTTTAATTCATAAAATCGAATTAAAATAAAAAAAAATATTAAAACTGAATCCATTAAATGATCCCATGATGGGAACCCCTAAAAGGTTGTATATATGAAGCGCCTGAAAGAACCCTTTAAGGTCCTTTTCTTCTAAGAGTGTATTTTTTTTGTGCCTCTTTTCTCTTATTTTGTGTGTTGTATTGTACAACATTTGATTCTTCGTGTAAATATTTCGCCTTAAACTAAAAAAAGTAAAAAGTATACAAGACATTATTCGCTTCAGGATTATAGCTATGCCATTATGAGGTGATTTTGCCAAGCAAGACATGTTCCTCGGTCAACATCTTTTGTCCAAAAACCCTCACCCTACCCTAAAACTAACCCTTTCCCTAACTTATCCTTAAAGGAATACGGCAATTTTTTAGCTTTAGCTTATTCACCGTATCCCCCTATTTCCATGTTGTGATTTGTAATGTCACAGCGTGTGCGTGTTTTTGTATTTTACTTTTATATTTTACTTGAGCTGCTGTAACAAAGGAATTTCCCCAGTGTGGGATTAATAAAGTCTATCCTATCCTATCCAATCCTATCCTATCCTACGAATAACAAGGTCACATGAGACACAGCCATCTTCTAACCGTACTAGGAACTATATTCTCAGAAGGCGAAGCACTGCTACTTCTGCGGAGTGATTCTGCGCCTGAGAAGCCCCGTGGTGAGGAGACAAGAGTTCGCTCAGTGTTGCGATAATCACTCCGCCCATGTAGCAGTGCTTCGCCTTCTGAGAATATAGTTCCCAGTATGCACACGGTTAGATAATGGCTGTGTCTCATGTGACCTTGTTATTTCTACACGCTGTGACTATACAAATCACAACATGGAAATATGAAAATGTTGGCGTTATTTTGTCACTTATTGGGAGCAGTATGCTAGCTGGAGCCATTTACCTCCAGTCTTTGTGCTAAGCTAGGCTAGCAGTGGGTGCGTCAGACAGAGTTACGGCACGCACGGAGATGAGAAGGGTATGTATGGACTTATCTAACTCTGGGGATACAGTGAATAAGCTAAAGTCCCAAAAGTTGGCATGTTCCTTTAAAATCAGAGGGAAATTAAATATTATATGAGATATGAGATATGATATGATATATGATATGATATGATATATGATATGATATGATATGATTTGAATGATATGAGATATGAGATATGAGATATGACGATATGAGATATGAGATATGAGATATGAGATATGATATGATATATGAATAAGAATGGCGTAGAAGCGCCTAACCCTTGTTTTAAGCCTAAAGTTGACATTAACTGATTGGTTGATTGAAATGTCGTTCCAGAATGACCAAGAACGTTGATCCAGGAACAGAAGCTTTAAGGACAGTCTGAATGCAGACATGTTACAGAAAACAAAATCTACATCTGCATAAAGTACTACTCAAGAATGGCGTGATCAACCCGGTGGATTCGCTCAAGAGAGGAACTCCTCTAATTCAACACGTGCCCTGACACACACAAACATATTGCATAATTGGAAACATATATGTGTTTTTGCTGCTTGATAGGAGCCACCTGTTCATTCATCTGAAGCAAGAGCTCAGGTGCAGGCCTCATTTGAACAGCTGTGTGTGCTGGAGATACGCCAGTGACCCGTGTTCATCTGTGACCGTCTGTACTCACCACACGTGAGTATTACACTGACCTCTCCGCAAGAGGATTCAGCCGTGACCTTCTGTCAGCACAGAGATGGCTCAATATAATCATAAAAAAACAATGTGTTTGCCAAATCAGGAACAAATTTGATTACGATTTTAGTCTAATTTACAGGTGCAGTTTATTTCCTCTTACCTCTGAAGTCTGTGACTTTCTAATTCACAATGTGAGTTTATATCTTGCAGAGTAATTTCTCACAACAATAATAATACCTCATAATAAAATAAATCAAGTTGAGATTGCAAGATATAGAGTCACAACTGGGATATGTCACAATTATCTTGTTTTACTCTATAAAGTGAAAGCAGGCTTCAATATGAAATAAATTAATCATGTACTTACACAGTGAGCCTAATAAAAGCTGCATTGAGACCACGCATATAAATGCTGTGTTTTATTGCGCACTGAATTATGAACATCTATGAAATTAAATATACAACCAGCATGAGTTATCAAGGCATTTTTTTTATCCTGTTCTTACACCATCAGTTAAGAACTAAAGGGACCCCGTTTTTTTTACCCAGCTGTTGACTGTGTCTAGCCTCTGGAGCCTCCAGCTGATCACACAAGGTTTATAGCTGGCAAAGGTTCATAACGACACGTGAAATCTGACTTCTGAAAACTTTGGTCATTGTCCTGCTGGAGATGTGGTGTGTGACGGTGTGTAAGCGTCTTCTAACAGCTGAGCTAACACAGACACGGTCCGGACGCTGCTGGCACGCTTCAGAAGCCTGGTGTCATTGGGTTCAAAGCCTCTATGCTGGATTCTAGGAAGCATTGACGACATTTCTAAAAAAGCAAAGGGACGAGGAGTAGTAGCACAATGATAAACAGTATAATACAGAGAATATGTCACCCTGGACCACAAAACCAGTCACATGGATCAAATTTTTGCAATTGAGATGTATACATCATCTAAAAGCTGACTAAATAAGCTTTCCATTGATGTATGGTTTGTTAGGATAGGACAATATTTGGCCGAGATATGACTATTAGAAAATCTGGAATCTGAGGGTGCAAAAAAAATCGAAACATTGAAAAAATCTCCTTTTAATGCATTAAATTTAATTTAATTCATTTAATGATCTCCTTGTGCATTTATGTTCTCGATTGTGCTGCATTCACTCACAAAACGGTAGGAAATTTACAAAATATCTTCATGGAACATGATCTTTACTAAATATCCTAATGATTTTTGGCATAAATGAAAAATCGATAATTTTGACCCATATTATTTTGTACATGTATTACCATACATACATGTATTGTTGGCTATAGCCACAAATATAGGCCTATGAGCTTTACTTGTGACTGGGTTTGTGATCCAGGGTCACATATTTCTGTATGCATGCCCCAAATGTCACTATAAAATGTTGACATCTAAAAATGTGGATAAGAAGACCGATATTTTGACTGATGGACTGATGGAAATGGCACAAAACACGGCTAATGTTTTTTTTTTATGTTTTATCTTTTTGTCAATAATGATAATTTAATCGATACCGAATTGGAACCTTTAGTTCCATCAAAAACTCTCTAACTAAAATATATATATACATATACATCGCCAACTGTACACCATTATTTATGTCACGCATGTGAGTCTGGAGGAAACGGGTAACGGCTTCCCTCAGTCGGACACATGGATCTTCTTTCTAGTGGTTTGAGCGTTGGTGGATCCCATCGCAGAGATGATTCAGGATGAGTATGTATGCTTCCAATTACATCAGGAAATAATGAAACAATAAGGGCCTCTGCGCAGCACCGACTGTCACTCACTCATACACTCTCCTTTAGAGAAGCCAAACAAGACATTGGCTGCATCCAAAATCATAATCTTCCCTAGTAGACCTTATGCGCCAGAGAAACGAGGGCGCCGCCATCTTTAGAATATTGTCTTTGAACTTCCGTTTTTGCGGTCGCTCTGTGTATCTCTATGGCATCGCTGTCCAGGAGCAATTCGCTTTTGAAGTGGATTTACTTAATGTAAAGTTAACGAAAGTTATCATGAGGATTGTAATGTTTAAAGCAGATGTCTTAACAAATGTCAGTAGACCGGGAAGATTTTAAAACGATCCGTTCATTCATAAATACACAAGATCGCTGTGAAAATATAGGCCGGAAGACAAAAGACAACGAGCGCAGATGAAGTGTGAAGTTTGCATATGATGTATCCTCTTATATACTGTCTATGGATGTATCCCATGAGGCCACAGGAGAGGATTTGTGAATGACAGTGAAGCGACGCAACTGGCGCTGGTAAGTCACGTGATAATGACAACATGCTGAATCCAGATTACATTCATACTATAACAGAACATACTTTTTTGGTGCTCGAAGTAATTACTTATTTTAAAAAAAAAAGTAATACTCAAGACAGAGTGTGATTTGAGACGCAGCCAAAGACTGTAGTGGTCATACATACTGTAACACTACTTATACATTGCAGTGTTATTTTAGTTTTATGAATATTGTTAATTAGCTTTTATTTTTAAAGTTTGTTTTCATGTAAATTTTTGTTGATTTTTTTTGTCATTTTGCTGTCATTTTAAATGATAGTATCTTATAAACATGTTAGATAACATGGTACTGAATACATTTCAAAGAATACCACGGCATTCCCATGGTAAATGTTTTTTAAAAACACAGTTTGGTTAAGAGAATCAGTACAACGTGCATTTCCAGCAAGGAATATACATATCAATTTAAATGAAAAATATACATTAGACATATCTCAGTAATTCATCATCATATTTATTTTAAGGTGTGCAAGAATTGTCCACATTAACGGTTTTTAACAATAAAATGCTAAACCTTTCAATCATTTAGATCACATGAAATGCATTTTAAAGGTTTAGCGTTCTTAAAACATTGAATTATTTAATTCTACCTGTTTGTCAGCCCTGTCCCTGTATTCCTAATGATATACTTGGAAAAACAATGATTTGGAAAACAGTTGGTCTCATCTGTAGCTGATCTGAGGTAGGGCTGGTATGTTTTGTGGCACATTACAAATTAGATACCTGAGCCAGAGAAGTAAAAAAAAGGCACTGGTGGAGACAAAGTGCAGTGTCTTAAAAACATTTAAGTAGAGCAACACATCCCTTTAAATAAATAAATCAAGGCGAAAGATGTTCCTTGACTCAAACTGAAATAGAAAAAAATAGAGAGAACAACAGCAGACAGGGAATAAAAAACATTAAATCACAATAAAAGGCTACAGTGTCTGTCGGAGTGGCTGTTTCCGTTGAAGTCTTTAACCATAGCAGGGCTACATGAAGCGTGATTGCACCACTTAGACATGATATTGCTTTTGATATGAGTTTCCACATTTGTGAGAATTAAGAATCTGGCACTTTTGTCTTAGCGAGTTCTCTTCCAGTAAACAGCAGCTACGAGGAACGCCACGGCAGCGATGCACGACACGGTGCGCCATCTTGACACGCTGCGGAAACTGCCCTCCTGCAACACAGGCCAGAGACAGCATTAGATACACACAACACCTTTAATGACATCCATCAAATCAAGGTTTGTTTGTTTTTGCATGGATATCGAAGTGCTGAAGAGATTAGAGAGTGACACTTGTGAATAATGACTTCTTTTAAGGGATGGGAATTCACCTTTGGCTATATATAGCCTTTGGCTATTCACCTTTGGCTAACAATATCAAGAGCAACACTGTTCATGCAAAGCTGGGTAGGTCTCTATTCACTTCTATAATCGTTATTACAAAGCAAACGGACTACGCCAGTATAAAGTTGTATTTATGAGCAGCGTGTGCTAGCGTATCAACAATTAGGGTAGAGAACCGAAATCATAACCTAAAACTGTCTAACTAGTATAACTTCACAGTAAGGTTAAAAGCTAAATGTATCTTAGAGCACAAAAGTGTGTTGTTGATCTTGAGGGGTTTCGCTGACTGAGGACGTCCACACAGTTTAATCCAAAGACGACACTTGTCAGGATTTGACTTCGGTTTTGGGAAGGGAAAAAAACGGACACCCCCCTCCAACCTCTCTGGGAAACGCGTATCTGTGTTACAAATGCCCCAGGCACAACGTTTAACCATATTTTTGATAAAATTACGACGGTAATAGCCTGCCGAGACCAAAAATATGAGACGCCTGTGTTAAAGTCAATGGAGCGCTGTGAAGAAGTGTCGGACCTCCGTGGGAGCTCGTTCTTGGCTGCGCTGTGATTGGTCAATCTACATTCTAGGGTGTGGCTTAGCCAAAGGAGAATTGTAATGAATATAAAGGTGAAGTATGTAGTTTCTGTGATGCTAGGTATTACACAAATACAGCATATTTTACAAATGCCCCTTATTTCATGGATCCAGGATACTATGCATCCTGATAAAGTTCCCTTGGCCTTTGGGATTAAAATATCCGCACATCATCACACACCCCTCACCATTACCTAGAGATCGGCATGGTTTTATTTCAGTTCGCCTAATAGCTGGTTTGATTTGCATTGAGAGATGATCTTATGGAAAGTACCCCATGCCGATCTCTAGGTATGGTGAGGGGTGTGTGATGATGTGCGGATATTTTAATCCCAAAGGCTAAGAGAACTTTATCAGGATGCACAGTATCCTGGATCCATAAAATAACTGGCTTTTAAAAATAAAAATCTGCCGCCTCTATGGGAATTTAACATAGGGGTGTCCTGACTTATGCAAAAAAATAATAATGTCAGTAATTAAGTAGATATGTTACTACACGTACTGAATTGTAATATTGGTGGCATATTCCCCTGCAGTTGAATCTCTAAAACACTAAACAGCAGGTGCTTGATCCTCCTCAAATCCCCCAAAATGAGGGTCAAGCACACAAGAGTCTCGCTGGGTTTGCATTCTTCAGGCTCATGCTGCTTAGTGCACTGTAAATATTGTCACATGTTTAGTATATGGCGGTTTCTCAGGGCCACGGTGCGCTCCATGACTCCCGAGTGTTTGAAGTCTAAACCCCGCACCCCACATTCTGCTTCCTTTATGATCATATGTGTGCTATTAAACCTGAGTGGCCCCGGGAAATGCAGCCAGCCCAGTGGAGGCTCTGCAGCGCACATGCAAACCACATCTTACTGGTGTATGAGAGATGAAATAGGCAAAAATAGGCATTCTTGATATATATTTTCAAGATAAAGAGGTGTAAGAAGCAGATCATTACTATCTAGCCGCGTGCCATTCTGGGTCAGCGGGTTTGTGTGTCTGGGTATTCCTAGACGGGATGTGTCTGGGTTTGTGCTCATGTTCTTCCTGGCTCGAGTGTGTGTGTGTGTGTGTGTGTGTGTGTGTGTGTGTGTGTGTGTGTGTGTGGTGGCCCATGTCTGGCTCGACCTGTGTGGCTCCACATGGGTGGCCAGACAACACATACAAAACAGCAACTTACCCATCCTCCTTGCTGTCTGACCCAGGCAGAAATGTTTTCCTTGATAAACTGTAAAGCCCAGCTAATGATCCTCTTGATAATTTCAAAGTGGTTCTGAGTCAGGGCCTAGAGGAATGAAAAGTAATCAGGTTATTAAACATCTGTATTAGAAGTAGAGCCACCCTTAAAGGGATAGTTCCAAAAAAAAATTTAAATTCTGTCATCAATGTTGTTGACTTAAGACTTTTGTCTTAATCTGATCTTTGAATCCCAAATAAAGATATTTTTAAGGAAATCTGAGATATTTCTGTCCCTCCATTGAAAGTCTATTCACCCAAAACCATAAAATATATCCATATTAATCAAGTGGTTTAATCCAAGTCTTCTGAAGAGACAGTAATCGCTTTATACGATTAACAGATTTAATTAAGGATGTTATTATCATTTATACACTGATCAGCGAACATACATAATTCCGGTAACAAATATTAACGGAAGCTCAAGCATGCTTACTTGATGCGTGAAAATAAACCTCATTGGTTCTTGCAGAAGCTCAAATTCAAACAACTACGGTTGTGCTTCAGTTTACTATATTTGAAAGCACTATGCACATTCACTGATCAGTGTTTATATGTGAATGAAAGCCTAAATTCAATCTGTCCATATAAAGCAATCATGTCTCTTTAAAGGGGTCATGACATGAGAAACCAAATTTGCCTTGATCTTTTGGTATATAAGAGGTCTTTGTACCATTAAAACGTCCTGCAAGTTTCATAGCTTAAGACGTCCTCCCCATTATAAACGAATCATTTATTTAATCAAGCTCTAAATACAGCTCGTTCTGGATCCATGGTAAGAAGTGACGTCACGGTACGAAGTGACGTACCAGCGTTTGCATATAGACCGCCTCCAGCACAAGACAACTACGCTTAAAGCGCAAGACAACTACGCTCACTTCGTAACGTTGTCGCGCCCGCGCGCTGCGCGCCTCACAAGTGTTCAGTCGACGGACAGCGAGTGGGTCTGTGTACAGGGAGATTACGACGCCGCGGATGTGCTGTTCCTGGCTGTGGACAAACAACATCTTTGAATACGCTGCGAAAGATCCAGTCGTCAGGGAAAAATGGATGCACTTTATTTTTTGCGGACGTCTCAGTCACGGCAGTGTTAGTTTAAGCGTTTGTTCTATACATTTTAAGGATGACTGTTTTGAGCTTTGCCAGAAAACTGTTGCTCAAAGATAAGTCCGTGCCGTCTATTCTGGGCTCAACAACGACGACGCAAACTGTAAGTAATGTATTTAAAACTTTAAACTACTTTTTAAATACGCTGAAAGATCCAGTCGTCAGGGAAAAATGGATGCACTTTATTTTTTGCGGACGTCCCAGTCACGGCAGTGTTCTATACATTTAAGGATGACTGTTTTGAGGAAAAAATCCCAATATGATGCTTGGCTTTGCCAGAAAACGGTTGCTCAAAGATAAGTCCGTGCCGACTATTCTGGGCTCATAACGACGACGCAAACTTACTTTTTTCCATGGCTAATATAAACACATTTGTATAAGAGAATCTTGAAAATATGTCGCCTTTCTAGTAAGTTAGGCCTACATGTGATAGAAAATTAAAAATGTTGCCTTTATCAATGCTGCATCTTCAAAGATGGCCTGTCTGTGCATGCATTTCTGTCCGTGGTACACCCTATCATTTCATTGGAATTAGTTAAATAATGTTAAACTGTTAGCAAATGAAGCTATAGGATAATTATGCAACAATAATCCGTTTTCAAGTGTCTCGGGTTAATTTTTTTTTATTAATTCAAAATAGTTGTGGACACGGGCTGATCCAGTCTTTGTTGTTGTGGTGATGGTTCATTTTCCTCTGATTCTGGCTCAAACATAATAAGGTTTTATCATTGCAAGAGCCATTGCTTCGCATGCATCAGCCGCTATTAAACAGTTACGCCGAATCCGCAAACGTTCTGGCTGGGGGCGTTAATAATTGATGCATAGGCACTGACGTTAGCCAATCATAACAGTGGGCGTTAACACTGAACTCTTAAAGGGGAAACACCCCCAAAACAGACTGTTTGAATCAGAGGATGAGAAACAGGGTGGGAAAAGGTCATAAATCTCTACATTTTAAAAGTTTTTTGTAAAAAAAACTATAGTAATACTATAATTGCACCTAAGGGAACATAATAATAAAATAAAAAAAACCATGTCATGACCCCTTTAAAAGACTTGGATTAAACCGCTCAATTCATATGGATTTATTTTGCGATCTCTTTATGAAAGTTTTGAACCGCCAGAGTTTTGGGGGAATATACTTTCAATGGAGGGACAGAAATCTCTCCAATTTAATAAAAAATATTTTAATTTGTGTTTTAAAGATTGGCAAAGTATTACGGGTTTGGACTGACGTGAGGGTGAGTAAATTAAGTTTCATTTTTGGGTGAACTATCCCTTTAATAAATCATGAAGATTCAAGTGATGGATTTTTCTTTTATCATTTCCTTTTCTTAATTAAAGAATAACTCTCGCCAAAATTGACGAGGCTCTTTTTGTTAATCTACCCAAGTCAAACTTTCATGTAAAAGCATAATTAGAATGGAAACGACAATTTTAAGATTGACCGTATTTTAGTTTTAGCTCAAATTCACTCTTTTGAATGGGAGTGCATGGGGCACTTCTATGATAGCATCAAAATCACTATTTTTAAAACACTAATGCGGCTCGACACAACATGAAACTGTGCTTGAGGTATCACCAGGGTCTACACATGAACTCCAGCATTGACTACATTGTTTGTGTACAAATTTTACTAAAAAGAAAGGTTTTGTACGAGTTAGTGTTTCCGATGGCTGGAATTTTGTCAGTCAAAAGTAGTCAATCTTAAAAGTGGCGTTTCCATTCTAATGATACTTTTACACGAATGTTTGACTCGGGTAGATTAACTAAAATAGCCTATAGGTTGCAATTTGAGGAGAGTTACCCTTTAATAATGCAATGCCATTGACACTTTGATTGAAGAACAAATGGTAAGGTAATTGTTTCACATTTTCAATTAAAATAATGAAAAGTTAACTAAATAAATCATGAATACCACAAAGCCGTTTTGAAATAAAAGGCCAAATGGGAGTTTTACCATGTAAATGAGCCTGTACGCGAGGTGAAACAGAGCCACCACGCGTCCCCAGTTGATGCCATCATCAAAGATGCTCCTGGCCACCGTCATGAACACGTCCTGAGCGCAGTTTGCTTGAACGGTGCTGATGAGACTGAGGGGAGAAGAAGTGTACTGTATGTTATGGGGTTCCCAAACTCTACAACCATACTTTTTTTAAATAAAATACCATCCGTATGGTAAATGGAGGAATCAAATGAAAATCATTTGGTTATGACTGGACACTGTTATTCATTCTTCATCCTGGTTTAGTAACCGTCAGGTTTTGAAATTTCAATACTGTAAACACCATACAACTAAAATATTAGGGCTTTTTCTGCACACCAGTTAATGTGTTCGTTGTTGTTTAACTTTTATCTCAGACACTGAAACTAAACCCAGCCTGAAAGTTTCTGCAACTGTATAGCTGGATTTATTTTTCCACTGTAATTTGGGTTTAACCCTCCAAAAGGTTTGGTTTGAAGCAGGGCTTCCTAACCCAGGGTTAAAACTGCCCTTGACCCAGGGTTTAAAAATAGGTAAAACAAGGATTAAGTGCAGTGTGAAGAAGAAGAAAAAAAGCCTGTCTGCTGAAATTTCAAGGAAAAAGATTTTCCCTGAAAAGACAGAACACAATAAGAACATCACTAAACATAAATTGAGCATGAAAAAAAAACCCCGAAAAAAAATTCTACTTTTTTAGACGAATGTTGCTAAAAGATTGGTGTGTATGATGGCTTCTGTAGCTTTTATGACTATAGCACTAAAACATTCACAGATTTCTGCAATCTTTAAAGTGCCGTCATTCAGTATTTTGTTCCTCGTTTTTTTCACTCTTAAAGAAAATTGTACTTTTGATTTATTTTTTAAATGATCTACTACACCCACATGAGATGAAGACACCTAATAAAAGCCATTTCAGAGGTTCAAGATCACATGACCAGTCAAATACTTTTTCATTTTATCCTGATAACATACTGTAAGGAATAAATGAAGCATAGCTGGCTATAAATAGAGCATTTCTACAAAAGTCTGTAACTGGCGTCAGCTTAAGTCGCAGACAGGACTGCGACATACACAAATTAATAGGTTTCTTTTAAGCAAAATTAAAAGCGAAACTATTGGTTTAAATACTTACTATTTCAGTTTCTATTTCACAAAAAAAGATACGTGCCTTGTTATTTGTGCGGGGCATGGTGTTTGGATCCCGACACGTCTGTCTAGTTTGGTTTCGGTTCTGTGTCGGGATTCAGACATCCATGCTCCGCCTGTTTGTTTTCTGAGAGCTTTCGCTCGCACAGACTCAGAGCTTTCGCTCGTTCTCGTGCTCTGCCTTGTCACATGAGCGCGCGGTTTCGAGTTCGCTCGAGCCGTGCACTCTTCCGTCTGCACGCGGTTCGTGTTTAAATCGGCCGCGTGCTTACATGTCATGTTTTGTGTTGTGTAGCACATAGCTTGTGTTTTACACTGGCTGTGTGCTTTCATGTTGTCATGTTTTGTGTGAACACGTGGCTTATGAGTGTTCTCATTGGCTGCGTGTTCATGTCTCGTTTTGTGTGAGCACATGGCTATATGGTGACTTGTTTTACTGGCCATGTGCTTATGTTGTCTGGTTTGTTGTGAGCACATGGCTTGCCATGTATGTTTTCTGTGTGCCATGTGTTCTCCTGTCGATTGTCTAGCCCCCTCCCACCTTGTTACCTGATTATTGATTCATTTTCCCCACCTGTCCTCCCTCGTTACCTCCTTTGTTTGCTCTCCCTATTTATTCTCCCTGTGTTTGCAGTCCTGTGCTGGTTCATTGTCTTTGCACATGATATAATACCCTTGTGGGGTTTTCCCTGTGATCCAGTCTAGTCTAGTTAAGGCAAGGCAAGTCAAGTCATGTGTTCCCCCCTCGGGGTAGTTTTTGTTGGTTTTGTTTTATTTTTATTATTAATAAAAACCTTATTATTCTGCGTTTGAGTCCTCGCCTCATCTCTTCACCCAAACCTGACACAAGACTAGTTACTGTCATTTACAGAATTGTGAGATAAAAGGACGCAATTACCTTTTGTCATTTTTGGAAACAAACTTCCATATAAGACTGCAAAATTCTCAGAATTCTCTCTTTTAAGAGAAAATGCTATTATGTGTGTAAACTTACTAATATTACTATGGGTAGTCATTATAATTGAACTAGACAAGTGACTATTAGTGCCGCAGTTCACTCCGTTTGCCCAGAAAAAGCACACAAGTTGTGAGAAATCAAGATCAACGAACAAAACAAAAGCGCAACATGAAATACAATGTCTAGAAATCACACAAAAAAGTATCCGTGTTTTTGTTAAATGTTATATTAAATTATTGTTTTTTTTATTTATTATTATTTTGTGGTCCATAAAATAAAGAAGGGCATATAGCAATAGAACAACACCAGAGTAATTTATGACTTAATTTTCATTTTAGGGTGAACTATCCCTTTGAAGAATTATCAACGGCTATTATTTTAGTAAAGAACAGCTCATGAAAACTCTGGAATCAAAAATATAAATGTTTAATTTCATATATTAAAGCCGGTTTCTGTTAATAAAAAGAAGTTTGAAAACAAACAGCTTTGTCATAATTACAGCAGAACATGCCAAAAGATGAACTGCATAATAAATGTCTGTTGCATTGTTTAATATGACAATAAACATCATTTGGTTATACAGGTGAAACTCGAAAAATTAGAATATGGTGCAAAAGTTCATTTATTTCAGTAATTCAACTTAAAAGGTGAAACTAGTGTATTATATAGACTCATTACATGCAAAGTGAGATATTTCAAGCCATTATTTGTTATAATTTTGATGATTATGGCTCACAGCTTATGAAAACCCCAAATTCAAAATTAGAATATTGTGAAAAGGTTTTCATAAGCTGTAAGCCATAATCTTCAAAATTATAACAAATAAAGGCTTGAAATATCTCACTTTGCATGTAATGAGTCTATATAATATATTAGTTTCACCTTTTAAGTTGAATTACTGAAATAAATGAACTTTTGCACATTATTCAAATTTTTCAAGTTTCACCTGTAGCCAGGACCGGAATCAATAACCGCTGTTATATCTTTTAGGACAGGCTTTTGAATATTTGGATGGCCTTCAACATTTTTGAGAACCACTGGATTAGACACTTAAATTGTGAAACCTCACAAAACCTCATATATTCACAAAAAGACAAATGAGCTGAAACAAAATGAAAAACGTACTGTCGAAGCTCAGCATTCTGGTTAAGGTTATCGGCTATCTTCAGAAGTTGACCAACGACCTCTTTGATATGAGGATCATCTCCCTCCTCAGGTCTTCCTCCTAGATCCTCATGGCTCACGTGCAAGGATGGATCATCTACAGTAACTCGCTCAATAATATACCTACAAGTGAAAAACCAAATCGCAGTAACAGTGAGAGAGATGCATTCAGTCACACAAATGATATACACATAATGTATAACATATGTGACCCTGGACCACAAAACCAGTCACATGGGACAATTTTTTGAAATTGGGATTTATACATCATCTGAAAGCTGAATAAATAAGCTTCCCATTGATGTATGGTTTGTTAGGATAGGACAATATTTGGTCGAGATATGACTTTGAAAATCTGGAATCTGAGGGTGCGAAAAAATCAAAACATTGAGAAAATCTCCTTTAAAGTTATGCATTTATGTTCACGATTGTGCTGCATTCACTCACAAAAATAAATATTTATATATTTACGGTAGAAAATGCTCAAAATATCTTCATGGAACATGATCTTTACTAAATATCCTAATGATTTTTGGCATAAAAGAAAAATCAATCATTTTGACCCATACAATGTATTGTTGGCTATTGCCACAGATATACCCAAATCAAACCAATGTGACTGGTTTTGTGATCCAGGGTCACATATATACAGTCAAACCAAAATGTATTCAGACACCTTCAACATTTCTCCCATTATCACAGTTTATTCGCTATAGTTTAGAAAATGGTAATAAAATATGAGCAGAACTCAGTTGATATTTCACTGGTTTTGTCCATCCTTCTGTTAGACTCTCATAAATGAATTATGTTGAATATCTGTCAGCTGTTAAATTTAACTACACAATTAGATAATATCAGTTTAGCTCAACCATTTACAGAAGCAATGCTTAATTCTGTTCAGTCTGTGGTGTAAAAAGAGCATTAGCAATTAAAGAAAAAACACTTCAGCAAAACATATTCAGGTAAATGTGTCTGAATAATTTTTGGTTAAATTTTGTAACATTTTATTTTAAAAAATAATATATATATATATATATATATATATATATATATATATATGTATACACGTGTATATATATATATACATACACATACACACATTTTAGGCCTTTTATATATATTTTTTATAAAAATATAAAAAATATATAAAATTGTATTTCACAAATTATACATTTTACTGGTAGTCGACTGTATGAAGAATTTTTTTGTATAATATTTCACAGTTTACTGTATTTTGCTATCCTCACTTACATAAACTAACTATAGTGTCCTGCCCCCACTAGTAAAAAAATATATAAAAAATGATATCTGGTGTCTGAATAATCTTTGGTGGCGACTGTACTGTATATGGCCTTTATGAAATTGAGGATTACATGAGTTTACCCTCTTAGCAGAACAGCACCCTGCTCCAGGATTACATCATCCACGACATCTGCAAATAAAGAATAATAAAGTGAGTTCATGTGAACAACAATCTTCATAACACTGGAGTAAAAACGAGGTCAAAATACAGGAAGCAATCTTTGTATTCCAGGGAATTATAAATGTGGTGAACCCTGACCTCCCAACTTCCTTTTTTGATGCTGGCATAGGTTTATGAGGAGGTTTGTGGTGTAGCCAAAGTACCCTATGCCTAATGTTTATTCTCACTTCCTGTCTTCTTGGAAACATCTTGTTTTAAAGTCAAATCTCATCTCAAATAGCTTTAAAACATACATTTTAATTGAAAGAATAGCCCTGTTTTAAAGGCATATTGACCCTTATGCTTGATGTCATTAGTTTATGAATGTTATTTAAGTGTCTGAATGTGAATTTGTTGTTCGCAAAGGTAGGGGTTTTCAATCTTAGATGCCATAGACCTCAAAATATGATCAATCTTCCTAAAATGTACTATAGTTTCTACTAAATTAATGTAATGTTAGATGTATTATTTATTTAGATCGATCCATCTATATTTTAATCGTGTCTAAAGACCCATTATAAAACACAGTTCCGGTCCTTGATTCTGATTGGTTGAGCCTTACTCTACAATCATACACCTGTGACATTATTACATCAGTATTGTGTGTTGCTGTAGTTATGTATTTCAGCAAAAAAGTGACTGTTTATTATGTATATCATGAAGTATGAGTGACCCCTGCTGGACTTATGTTGCATCATTCACCTTTAATTCTAAGACTATGACATTCATTCATCATTCACCTTTGATTTTAAAATAAACTTCACTATAGGATAAGCCAATAGCATTCGAGTATGAGATGTGAAGGAGAATCTGATTGGTTGGACCGAGTGAACGAATGCCTCCTTTGGGTAAACTGCTTATGATGCCTCAACAGAGTCTCTTAGGCTCTGTTTATTCCTGGTATTAAGACATGTTTTGGTCGACCGGATCACAAGTAGACGAGGGAGACACATTCCCGTTTACACCTGGGGTTTTAATCAGTCTCTTTTGTCCACTTTTGACCACTTCTGTCCTGATTTCGTCGAGGGGAGGGTCTATGTGTGAGTAAATGTATGGGCTTTTCAGATCTGTTGATCTAATGGACAAAATAAGCTCATGTAATTTACATATGAACGCGACCGGAGACGACAGAAAAACACACTGAGAGCATCAGCTTTAGTTTCTGCTCTGAAGCCGCAAGACCAGCCGAACACTGTGTGTGAGTGTTAGAGATCAGAAATGATGAGAGAACATTGTGTTCGGTACGTTTTTCATCTTCAAACCAAACTTTAGTCTTCAGCCGACAGTTTAAATCCCGTCTGGCTAGAGCTCTTCCCATAATGTTACGCATTAGATCAGTAGACGGAGAGAAGACAGTGTTTTGTGACGGTTTGAACACATTTGATCACATGATCAAATGTGCTTACAAATGTGTTTACAAATGTTTACACTACGAAAGCAATCCGGTCGAAAGTGGACGAGCTAAAAACGGTTTAGGCCGCGTTTACACCTGTATTTACACCTGTAACAGTCTCTATCAGTCGATCTATGAACGCCGATCCAAGTGCGCTGAACTGTGTAGAATCTCATATGGTCCAGCGCACTTGGATCGGCGTTCATAGATCGACTGATAGAGACTGTTTTTCAAAGATGGCTTCTGCCTGTATACGCGAAGTTGACTATGTATAAAATATCTTCTTATTAAACTGTCTGGACACTGTCAAAGTTCTCAATGCTTCGGTTTGAAGGTAGGGACCCTCATTATGCTACCGGGCTATTTTGAGCCTTGTTAGTGGTATTAAAAAGCGATTTTTATTTGTCATTATTCAATGCCCAATATACTAGCGTTATACTAGCGTTATAGGCTAAACTGTTTTTAGAGATAAAACTATTTACATTCGATAATCATGAAACCAAATCTCAGATAATGGTTGACTAGGTAACAATGTGTAATTAGACCAAAGGTTCATTTTGCGCCGGAGTTCTCCTTTAATATCAGGTATAAACAGGGCTTTGGTGCAGGGCCACCATTGACATTGAGTAGGACAAGTCCCCTGCTATTACATATATGGCCAAATTGCACTCCACACGCACCGCTCTAGTAGTTGTTAAATAAAAATGTTAGGGTTGTTGTCTTCCTAATTGTACTTGAGACAATTAAATCAAAGAAGGCGAGCTTCAGTTTTAAAAGTGAGAAAGGGTGAGGATAGTCACAAGTAAACGTAATATTTATTTTACAACTGTTTTACAATAGAAATGTTAAACAACTGGCAGAAAACACCCTATTTTAAAATTGAAAATATAGGCTTTCATTTACGTGATATGTAATTCATATCGAAAGTGACGAGACAAGAACATATTAGACCAGTGGTTCTCAACGTTTTTGAGGCCATGTTACTTTTCCAGTCGTTCATGATTTACCAAAAAAAACTATTTTAAAGCTTGACATAACTAGATTTTTTATTTTTAGTAAAACTGCCCACTGGAGTTATATAAATTATATCATGTTTCCAAGTCTAGAAGGTCTAGGATTATTTCTAGACAGTGGAAATCCTGGTTCTTTTATTTTATGTTAATTTTTAATAGGAGAAAACGCATTTCTTAAAGTGTTGAATTAAAATTAAAATATATATTTGTGCTTATTTTAATGCTTGTTCTGTCTTGCATTTGTGTAGATCATCTAAGTCATGTTGAATGCTTGCTGCTTGAGAACCACAAAATAAATCAAAGAACTAAAATCATTCACAACCTCTTACTCAACCGTCTTTGGTGTCTGTGAGACTGCATTTTTTCACCTGGTTTAGATCTTATCTCTCTGATCGCTGACAGTTTGAGGTTTCATGTCTGAGATTGTCTTTGTTCCTACATGGTGTCCCCCAGGGTTCAATTTTAGGCCCCTTACTTTTTAGCTTTTATAGTCACCTATTACCTATTGGATTGCTCTTAAGATCACTCAGGCTTCATTAAACAGATGATAATCAGATTTATATTCAATAAGCCTGGTCAAAACATTACTTGCGTAATGGTGTAAAAAAAAAGGAGGGTCACTGCATAAATGAAAATATTACTATTTTCAACAGGCCAGAAAACCCCCAACACGCCCCGACATACGTCAGACAAGGCAAGTATGACATCAGAGGAAGTTCCATAAAACAAAATTAAATCTATTTTAATATGCAAGCGATAATTGTCTGCTCATTATGTTTATTGCTCATAATCTGACTGGTAATAAAAACATTAAATCTACATAGGAAGTTCCATAATCATTTAAACGAAACGTCAGACGCGGATTATAAGGCTAAACACGAAATACAATGAACTCATTAAACTGAAAATCATCAACGGAATATTAGTGAGTCTAGTAACGTAACGTTAGTTATCCTTGTTAAGATTCAGTCTTCAGTTCTGGTCAAGTCACCGTCGAAGAAAACTGTGACGTCACGTCTAGTTCAAAGAGCTGAAAATGCATGGCTAGTTCACAAAACTCACTCTAATTCGTTTAAAAGTTGTACCTCGTCTTACCTTCACCACCTGTTGCCCCCCTTAGCTCGTTTTCGTCTGTCTTCTCCCCATTGTTGGCATTTGCCATGGTTTTATTCAGCGAAAACACCGCCCGGCTCAACTAATAGCTTTGCTAACTAGCCGGAGCAGCCTAACAACGTCTGAATCCGATAAATTCACAGTTTCCAACCAAACACAACATAATATAGTCGCGTTATCGACGCTTGTAGTTGTATGTCCTCTTCGGGAGTACCATTAGAATTATAAAAACATGATATGAAAGTTTTAAACAAGTGGTCAAGAGGCTTTAAGAAGAGCTCCACTCCATAGGAACGCGTTAAAGCCGTGGAAACAACGCGGAAATGGAGATGGTGATATGAATGCGATAATGTGAGCTTGTGCCGATACTAAAACGACAAGCATTCATCTTCCCGTTATATTATTTGTGTTACACATCAATCAAGATGCTGTAATTCTGTCTAATCACTCAATTGTGTAAGTTGTATTTTCTCGGTTTAGAAAAAAGTACAGACCGTATGGCATCTTTACTATAAAGCCCACAGAAAATAATCAGGGTCATTTTATTACAATCAGAATGATACTCAATGTCTTGGTGAAGCTTCCAGACTCCAGTACACAGAACACAATCAAAATAAAGATAAAATTACAAAGATAAATCATAATACAATAGCCTACACATACGACAACGTGCACACAATATCCTAGCTCTAGCCTACACAAAATATGCATAGGCCTACAAAAATTATATAGGCCTAGGCTACAAGTGAAACTCGAAAAATTAGAATATCGTGCAAAAGTTCATTTATTTCAGTAATTCAACTTAAAAGGTGAAACTAATTTCATGCAAAGTGAGATATTTCAAGCCTTTATTTGTTATCATTTTGATGATTATGGCTTACAGCTTATGAAAACCCTAAATTCAAAATTAGAATAGTTTGAAAAGGGAATATAAATAATAGTGTGCTGTCCTGCATGTTAGGTTTTTTAACCATAGGTTAGCACAGTCTTTATTTATTTATTTATTTAAAAAAGAGGGTGTGGGGTCTATCTATCTATCATCCATCTTATTTATTTATTTATTTATTTATTTATTTATTTATTTATTTGTTTGTTTGTTCGTTCATTCATTCATTCATTAAAGAGGGTGTGGGGTCTTATCATCCATCCATCCATCTTTTTTATTTATTTATTTAGGTTGGTTGGAGATTCATCTTTATTAATCCCCTGTATATTTTGCATAAGTATAGCCAATGCTGGACCACCAACAGGTCTCCTCTTCTGTAACAGTGAATGTTTTGAAAATGTGATCTGCTATTAGAGTCTATAGACTGTAACGAACATTATGCACCAACAGATGTCACTATCAGACTGAGTAAATCAGGCGAGCATTAGCATCAGTTTCCTAAAATAAACCATTTAGCAATCTGAGTAAGGGGACAGGTCCGTTTCAAAAATATATGCATGTTGTTTCCAAATTGCATGTTTTTATTTGTGAGAGCCAGTTCCCACTTTCCCTTAACATTACAGAAAGTTAGACAGTAGCTTTCCACTTTGGCATAGTAATTCACTCTCTGTCATGATCATTTCTTCCTCACCTCAACAGGACCAGCGCTCTCATAACAAACGTCCAGCTCCTTTATGAACAAACCCAGCCCTGCACTCATTCATTAGGCTTCAGGCTTAGCCAAACCAATGCACTCAGCTTGAGTAGAGGCCTGGATAGGTGTGTCTAACCGCTAGATCACCACCACAAAAGAAAGATGATAGTAGAGAAGGGAAAAAAATACAGCCTTCCCACAACTTATGCTGTAAGAACATCACCTTTCATTTAGACTGGCCATATATGGTCAGCTTTGTTTTTCATTTACATGTACTTATTCATACCTTGTCTATGGCAATCACGTAAAATATGTGTTTAGTTCTTCTGCAGACATGGTAGTGACCTGTAAATGTCAGATGTCGTGGTGAATGTTATTGAAAGTGCTGCCATCATGTAATGTTTTTTGAACAGCATGTTTTAACCTTTTTTGACTCCCAAACCTGATGATTATGTAAAATGCATGTGAAAAGTTTTGAATTAAAATAGGTTTATTCACAGCTTAATTATAGAATTTCAGACCCTGAACATACAATGCATTACAATTCAAGTACTGATAATGCAATGTTTTTTTGTTTTGTTTTTAATTGGTGCAATTCAGCATTTATTTTTATTTTTGATTTATTTATAGCCTATTACATAGAAATTTGTCAGTAAAAATGCTCTCAGTGCCCTTGTCCAATTCATGGAAGGTTTGGGCTGGCTCTGACTGCAATTTGGTATTTTACAGCGACTAGAAGCTTATTTAAAATGCATTCTGTGTTAGCCTACATCTTGTGTGTTATCTGCTATAGATATTAATTTGATTTTATAGACTTATTAATGACAGACCTTTCTAACACTCCAGTTGTCCGTGTGGAAGACTGTCTGTTCATAAGCAATACTTCAGTTTTGATGCAAGTGGACGTGTAAAAAAAAGTCAACTTTAGTGGTGTGGATATTTCAGACTCTTCTGCACATCAGCGTGCTTTTGCCGTACACACACAAACGCAGATCTGATGCCTGAACCGAACTGTGATGGAAACATCACGACTGTGAAGAGAAAAACTGTTATGCTTGAGCACTCTGTCCTTTTTAGGGTCGCATCTTATGGCATCATATCCTGTTTTTAAAATAAACTCCATCTCTGCATATGCTGTAAGTTTAACGTGCATTTGGGAATCCTTTATTTTTACATTTGCATAATTTCCAACAGTTTGTGGACATGATTACAGCATAGGTTTGTATGAGGCACGTTTAACTGCAGTTTTCCACCAAAATAAATCTTGTGCAAGTGAAGATACTAAGATTTCCTATTGCAATAAATACTTCTGAAATATTAATTTACATTTATTTTACAGTGCATTTATTTTACAAAATATACGCGTCTCATGGATAATAATAATATCATTATTCTAAATAATATTTGTAGATGTAATGGAGACACTATATTACAACTAAATTACAATCCAGATACACTTTTTACTGTTTCATTTCATTTGCACACTGAACATGGGTTTCAGCTTTTATATTTTCCAATACCTTTCACGCAAAGAAAGAAGCTTAAAGAGTGGTTCAAATAAATATAATTTTAAACAGGATGGGACAATAGTTCTAGAAGAGGTTTTGGGTCCTTCCAATTCCCATTGGGCCCAACAGTAAGTTCTGGGGAGCCCTCATAGTCAAAGAGCCTTGTTTAAGAGGCCTTGTGTAGGCGATGGGACACATATATGTGACCAAAAAAACAGTCACATGGGTCCATTTTTTTTCTAATTGAGATTTATACATCATCTGAAAATCTGGAATCTGAGGGTGCAAACAAATCTCCTTTAAAGTTGTCCATTCATGTTCACGATTGTTCTGCATTCACTCACAAAAATAAATGTTTTATAAATTTACGGTAGGAAATATAAAAAATATATTCATGGATCATGATCTTTACCTAATATCCTAATGATTTTTTTTTATAAAAGAAAAATCGATAATTTTGACCCATACAATGTATTATTATTGGCTATTGCCACAGATATACCCGTGCGACTTGTGACTGGTTTTGTGATCCAGGGTCACATTTTACATCATAAATAAAAAAATCTAAATCTGTTTTCATTGTTAAAGGTGGGGTATGTAATTCTCTTTTTTGGCCATTTTTTCAAAATCACTTAAAATCCTATTCCTAACCCACTTACAGCCACTGAGTTAGAAGCACTGAAATAAAAATTAAGCAATTTAATCATCTGTGGAACGGGCAGGACTCGAAAAACTCCAGCCAATCATTTCCAAGACCACCTAGAATCATTGGACAGTAAGTGCGTCAATCAAACGGTCGTACCATCCCCCCCTCCCCCCTCCATGTCCATGTTCTTTGAATGGGTGGAGTCAAAGGAAAGAAGGGAGGACCATTTGAGTTGTGTATTTTCAGAATCTGCCAGCCGTTTTGCAAATCACATACCCCACCTTTAATGGATTATCTGAACCAAACTGGATCGACTTAAATTTAAACTCCAAGGCCCCACGGACTTCTGGTAGTCAAGGGCCCCATAGGCCCGGTCCGTAATCCATCCCTGTTTTTTTTTTTTAGGTTCGTTTACATGTCTTTGGTCCGTGTTGTGTTCATATCTCATTCGAACCGCACCACATTTAGTTTGGAAGCGGACCGAGACTCTTCTTTTCAGCGTCTCGGGCTCTCGGCCCGCTTGTTTGGTGCACACCAGGGTTCAGATGGCAGCGTTCACACTAGTTTTAATCGAATTAAACCTGCCAAGTGTGAACACAACCTAAATGTGGAAGATTGTATCTGCACAAACATCCTATGGCCCCTTTATATTTCAGAAAGCTATTAACAAATGTAAGAAACTTTTTAAAAATTATTATTTATTGGCTGTGGGATATATATAAATCCATGATACAGGAATAGAACATACAAATAAAATAAAGATTAATTGAAAAAGAGGGCAGTTATCAATGATGTCCATTATTGGAGTGTTTTTCTGTGACCTCACTAGAGAAAAACATCCTCCCCAGCACACAGGATGTACAAGCTCTCCCTACAAAAATTCACACACACACACACACACAAACACACACACACACACACACACACATACACACACACACACACACACACACACACAGCCTTGAGCCTAGGTTAGAAACGATGCTGTTGGTCATCACAGTCCCTGAGATTTATGGGAGGGGATTTTCTGGACAGTTATTGGAAAGGATGTTTCTCTTTGTTCTTGGTGTAGACCCTTCATCTCCAAATGATCTGGAGTCTCCAAATGACCCTCAGTTTACTTGACTTGACTGAGCCTGTGAGAAAATATTCAGACCATCCTAAGAACAACTAGGCTGCGTGACAAGCCTTCACTTTGACTGTTTTGGGACGGATTGCAAGCTGATCCTCCAGCCTGTTTCAATTTAAGCTGAGAATTGTGACAGGAAATAAGGGGATAAGAGGAAGTGGTCAGTGTATGGGAACTTGTTAATGGAACTGTTCTAGATTGGGGTGAGTAATGGACATATATTTCCCATGGAGAGTGCATTACTATCACAATGTTTATAGTTCATAATTAATTAGGGGTCAACGACAATTTCTGAGATCTCATTCACAGTTCACATCTTATCTTACATAATAATCAGAAGTTTGTTCTGGGTTTAAATGCATTTGTAAAATGTTGATTAGTGCAGGAAAAAAATCATGTTTACATTATTGCACTTATACAAAGAATGTCAGGTGCAACAGAGGGGATTTTTGTTTTTAAATATTAATTTCTTTTTATGAGGGAAGAGCAAAACACTAAACTCGGTTACACAGTTATTTGTCTGAGAAAATTATTTGGCATAAAATAACAGGCAAACATGATAAATAAAAAGATCACATGTTACTGTAAAAGCATACATTGACTACAACATTATATTTTGTTGGTTTATGTGTTCATAATTCTTTTTTATGTCAGCCTGGCCCAACAATTTGGCATGTTTCATTGTTATTATCAAAAATAAAATGGTTGACTCAAAGCACAACTGCGCAATATGCACAAAATATTTTTTAATAATATTGGAATAAAGGGTGAAGATGTTGATTTTCAGGCCGGACGTCACTTTGGGCCACTACTGTAAGTCCCCTGAGGCTATTTTCACAATTCACAATTTTCACAGCTATACACAAAGGACGTGGGCGTTAGTTGGCCATTGGCTGGTCTTTATTACAGTGTGTAAGTGCAACATTTTGGCCCAGACACAGTCATCCTTCATCACCAGTTCTATGATGTCGGATTGGTGTGTCTATGGGCCTTTAGATCGACTTGATTTGCAGGGGCAGACCCAATTCTTCACGACATCATTGTCATGTGACCACCAGGTCATGATATTGACCAATCAGAATCAAGTACTCATCCTGAGAGCCGTGGTATAAAATTCTAAATCATCACGCTCATCGGGAAAGCCAATCTCCTACATACTTCTACTTTAATGTCTCCCGTGTCTCTCAGTTTCTCTCTTTTCATACATAACTGACATCTTGACTATAAAGAGTGCCTATGAGGACTGCAGTTATTTTATGGTGAACATAAAACTCTCAATATTAGAAGCCTAGGACTCTCATGTCCTGTTAAAGCCCGAAAATGAAAACACTAGTTGGAAGAACAACTGGTAAGTGACACAAGGAGCTTAACATAGAAAAAGATTTACATTTAGGTTATTACTTTTCAGGTGAATTAGACTCATGATTTATACAGAAATACATTAGAATGCGTTCCAGAGACTTGAACATCACAAACATTTGACTCGGGCCAGTAAGCAATCACGTATTACCCTTGAGACAGCAAGTTTTGAATGGGCAAGCATCCCTCGAAATTAAAATGTTTGGTTAAATGTGAGTTTAAAAGATATATTTAGTTGTCCGGTTATTCTGGGCTCAAAGAAGCTAAGCCAAATGTTTAAGTCTCTGTGTTGGGGCGGAAATAAACATGGGGTTAGATTGAACCCTCAGGTTCAAAGGTCAGGACAAAGTTTCTGACAAACGGGAAATGGTGGTGGAGCTTTGCAACCATGTTGTTGCTGAATTCCCAGTGGAAAGATTTATTTTTTCTGAAACATCATCAGCTTCCCGGCTTTATCTAATGCTGCATCATGCAGAAGAGATTCTGACCACAAATGTTTGTCATTTACTGTGAGAACAGGATTAGAAGTTTAAATATAGCATCACTTGTACAGACAAAAACAAAATCATGTTTTTTTTGGCTTGGTCAGAGTGCAAGATAAAGTTTGCATACCGTCAGATGCAGTCGCATCAAGCTGTCACTGAAAGTGACATATAAACCCTTAGCATTTTAAAACTCAGTGGCGCTAGCGTGGCTTCATTTAAATTGACTTTTGTTGATACGTAGAATGACAAACATTTGTGATGTAAGCTTTTCGTTGTTTCTCACCATTTGGAAATTCTAACATAACATTTATTGGATATTTAAACTTAATCTCGTTTGGCATGTTATATTTTGTATGAGACATACAGAGGTTGGAAAATGAAACTGGAACACCTGGTTTTAGACCACTATACACTATTGGTATTGTGTAGGGTAGGGGTGCAAAACTTTCAGCCCTGCAGAGTTCAGCTTTAACCCTATTAAATGCACCTAATCCAGATAATCAGGCTTATGTGTCCTTCATTATAGTCCTTCAGGCTTATTTGAGAACTACAGGTGTGTGTGTGTTAGGGTGCTTTCACATCTGTAGTTCGGTTAATTTGGTCCGGACCAAGGGAGAAAAATTATACTTTGTAGCATTTTTCAGGCGTTTTGGTTCCTTTTCACACCACACTGATTGCTCTGGTCCGAATCAGTTTATGAAACGAACCAAAATGCTGTCACGTGACAACATCCACATCCCTCGTTGGCCAGATGGGTCTTGAACGTATTTTCATAACTGCACTTTGATTGACAGAATTAATGTGCGGGAAAAATCCAACAGAACTGACGGAAGTAAACAAAGAGGAGGAAAATCCGGCAGACAACACGCCGCTTTTTACTGTGGAGAAATGACTTTGTGGGCTGATTGTATCCCTGATCATAGTTTATTATATTAGTTTGTCTACACCACTTTAGGCAAACAATAACATTTGAGGATGAAGCGAGAATGCGGCTTGAAAATAATGTTTTATGCAATGCACGCAGCGAGTCACTTCAGGAGGAGGCAACGCGTGCATTAATGTTGCTAAACATTGACATAATGCACAGCGCGGCTGGATACGGCAGCTGGTTTAGTCCAAAAATGCGCAGTTATTTGGCAGTTGGGTCTGTTCGAGGTCGGATCACGTTCTCACCACAAACGAACCGCTCCAGAGTTCGTTTGAAAGCGTACCGAGACCACCTCTCCTAGGAGGTCTCGGTACGCTTGTTTGGTTCGCTTTTGGTGCGCACCCGAGTGCGATTGCTGCGTTCTCACCTGCCCAAACGAACCGCACCAATTCGGAAAACGAACTCTAGTGCGATTCAACCGAACTAAACAAGGCAGGTGTGAAAGCACCCTTAGTGGAGGGTTGGAACTAAACTCTGCAGGACTGTGGCCCAATTCAGCTTCAATTTATTTTGGAAATGACAGATACAAGTCCTGCACAGTGGAATGAATGAATTGAATACAGTCAGTCGCAGGCGATCCACACTCCGATCCAGAAGGGGGCACGCGGTAATGCAATGCTATTTGCTAACCGCCATAACAGGAAAAAGAGCAGAAGAAGAAGAGACGAACTACACACCAACCCAAAACAAGAGTTCAGATCAAGGGAAGTAATCCATCAGCCGGAAACCGAAGCTTCCCCGGGGGCCGCCATTGATTAGCAGACAATCACCTGCTGTTAGCATTCAGTCCCAGAATAACTTTACATCTGAGGCGTTTAAAGAGTCCATTGTCCATTATTTATTTCTAAAGAAACACGACAATGTATAAAAGGCTCCATTACCTTGTATCTTATGTTATGGCCCCGTAGAAGCAGTTTTTTATAAAAATAGGCTAACGATTGCATCATAACCACTCGACTCTCTGTCGCACAGTAGAGAAATTACCGTATAGACGGGCGGAGAAGCTCGCAAGCAATCGGGGGGACGTGGAGGCATTAAGTTCGATAAAGTCAAGGGAGAAGCCCATAGAGAGTGATAAAGTTGCTCCTGCTGCTGCTCATGGACAGCTAATACTCACGCTCTCCGTCTCTGAGAGATTCAGAAGGGAATGATTCAGATTTCTCTGGGCACAGCTACTAGAAGACTTACAGCTGTCAGACAGGCTCACGTCACATCTACGTCGTCAAGCTCAGGTTGAGCCTGCGCACTACGCTCAGCCATCAGGAAGTGAGTGCTTCTAATTGACTTCACTTTTCTACGTTGAAACCTATGGGGTCGCTGTGTCCAGTTTATATACTGTCTAAGGTTCCGATGCACACAAGAGTTTGCTAGCCTATACGCTGAGTTTTGATTAATCTTTGTGACTGCGGAAAGCGGCTAGATCTATCTATCTATCTATCTATCTATCTATCTATCTATCTATCTATCTATCTATCTATCTATCTATCTATCTAGCTGTCTGTCTGTCTGTCTGTCTGTCTGTCTGTCTGTCTGTCTATCTATCTATCTATCTATCTATCTATCTATCTATCTATCTATCTATCTATCTATCTATCTAGCTGTCTGTCTGTCTGTCTGTCTGTCTGTCTATCTATCTATCTATCTATCTATCTATCTATCTATCTATCTAGCTGTCTGTCTGTCTGTCTGTCTGTCTGTCTGTCTGTCTGTCTGTCTGTCTGTCTGTCTGTCTATCTATCTATCTATCTATCTATCTATCTATCTATCTATCTATCTATCTATCTATCTATCTATCTATCTATCTAGCTGTCTGTCTGTCTGTCTGTCTGTCTATCTATCTATCTATCTATCTATCTATCTATCTAGCTGTCTGTCTGTCTGTCTGTCTGTCTGTCTGTCTGTCTGTCTATCTATCTATCTATCTATCTATCTATCTAGCTGTCTGTCTGTCTGTCTGTCTATCTATCTATCTATCTATCTATCTATCTTCAAACTATATCTATCTATCTATCTAGCTGTCTGTCTGTCTGTCTGTCTGTCTGTCTGTCTGTCTGTCTGTCTGTCTGTCTGTCTGTCTATCTATCTATCTATCTATCTATCTATCTATCTATCTATCTATCTATCTATCTATCTATCTATCTATCTATCTATCTATCTATCTACTCTTATATGACCATAAATGTCAAAGTTGTTTCCACTGTTATAATGAGACGAAATCATTCGGCATTGTGGCGATTTGTGTTGTGGAATTCTCACCACAGTCTGTGAAATATACAGTGAACATACAGTGAAATATACATACCGAACTCCTATTGAATCGTGACCACAAAACCGAGGTACGTACCAAACCGTGACTTCTCGGTACCGTTACACCCCTGGTCAACAGTCTTGCTATGTGTTATGGTGCATGGGTACAATGTTTGAACCATTTAGGTGCACATGGTCCACCAGAAGCAGGTCGACCCGGTCGAGCTCCTGACGAACAGTTTTTGATGTGCATTTAAAACTCTACCGAACATGTCTGTCTGAAAAGAGAAAGAACTTTTTTACACTTTGTGCGGTAAAATCATGGAATGAGCTTCCAGAAGAAGTTGTGTGTTCCCCTTCTATTCATTCTTTTAAGAACAGGTTGGATGCATTTTGCCTGTTAAAAGATGTTATGTATAATTACAAAGCTTGTTATTATGTAAATTAATTTATGTAATTTAGTTATGATTGTTAGAAAAACTCAATTATGAAATTAATGTGTTTTTATACATGTTAAAATGTGAATTTTATGTTATATATATATTTGTTTGTGTTTTTGGAGTCTGGAATAGAGGATTGTATATCCTGTACCAGAAATCTTTTCAATAACTTTAACTCTGCCGTGAGTTGGGCAGCTGTGGTTTTATGTTTTTTGGATACAAACTGGGTTAGTAAGAAAATCCCTTTCAGTCAGAATCAGCTTCCTCTTGTGTCGACAGTTACTTCTGCTGTGATTTGACCTTGTGGAGGTAACCGGTTGGTACTGTGGCTTTCGATACACCACAAAGAGTTACAATCCTGGTCACAGATGAGCCAGCGAGGCGCGCAACATCAATTTAAATTCTTTTTAAACTTTGATATGTCTCCCATTGTGCTGTGTGGTTTCCAATATGTCATGTACAGCTGTTCTCATCCTTCACACTCCACTCTTACTGATGAAATGAAATGAAAATCGGCCACCAGCCCATGCACAACCCAACACTATATTGGCCAGCGTTTCCGTTTTTTTGTCTAACCCTGTATTTGAACTGATGGCTTCATTGATGTCAACCCTTGCATAAAACTATAGAGGAAGGGGAAATGAGGACAGTTCGTGATCACTGTGCTTTTGTTGTTTTTTCTCCTTTTGTGTTCCACAGTAGAAAGAAAGTCATACAGGCTTGGAACGACATGATAATCAATAAATAAACTAAACTAAATGAAACTCTCCAATGAAACAACTTTGTGTGTTTCCGAGAACTGTACAGACCAAGCCTTAATGGTAAATGGTACCAGTTTAATGATCTTTTTGTGGTGGGACTTGGGAGGTACTTCCAGACCAGTGAAAATGAGAATCTCCCATGGACTGAGACGTCCCACTCCGACCGAGGGCTTCTTTAGCAGTCCAGCCTTCACTCATATACACAGATACAATGCATCTTTCTGTACGCCACATTTTCAGCGAGTTGAGGACGTTTTGAACAGAAGAGGCACACTGACAGAGACCGACACATTGTTGGGACAATGCAACCAGCAGGTAAACATGTACACTTTTTTAAAAAGACGATTAAACCCATTTTTATGCATTTTGCATCTAAAAATGAATGTCATTGCATTAGAAACAAAACACTGCACTAACTGGCATTTATTTTTCATGAGCATTATCATAAACAAGAGTTCACAAACATTGTGTTAGGTTTAAACTAGTAAACAACAGATTTACAGTAGAAAAGCTACTTGGACACTTGTCAAACTTGTCAAACTAGTCTAATGTGAGGATGAACCTGTGGATACTCTGATAGGAACTTGAAGGTAATTGTCTTCATTGACTCAAAATATCCTTAGATTTGGTTTGCCTGAAATCTAATTGCAAATACGACTCAGAACAAATGCTGTTGAGATTTTATGCGATTATGTGCACATGAATAACCAAGAAAAGTTGCATTTGCCAGTGTGCAACACTGAATTCTCAACAACACTGACACCTGATGTTAGAAGAGGTGAGCCAATGTCAGATATGGTGGACAAGAAACTCTACAAATATGATTAGTTCAATTATCAGTGTGTAACATTAAGGTGTTGTAGTCAGATAATGTCAACCTAAAAACTCACTCTTTGTGGTTTGCTTTATGCAAAGCAGTGGATTATCGGGGGGGAACTACAGTACATGTACAAATCATATAAGCTGTGCAAAAGTGATACCCATTTAATCAGTTCATCTACTGGTACAAAAACAGGTTCTGGCTACTTTCTGTATTTTGCTTCCAACTTGTCTAACTATAAGTAGGAGGTTATGGCCGGTTGCATAAACTGCTTAGACTACTTAAAAGTTAGTCATCTTTTTTTCTTCTTTTTTTTTCAAGACTGGTCCTAATTTTACAGAAAGTTACATAAAAAGGCAGATCGGTCTAATTTGAAACATAAGTCAAAGTCTTAGTGGCTGCGTTCCTGCAACTGGCCCAATGCAGGTACAGTATACTTGAACTAGGCGGCATTATATTTCCGAGAAAAAGTCTAGCATCATCCGTTCGCAGAGAGACTTTGCTTGATATTTTGTTATCTAGTGCAATGCCACAACAGAGGCCCCAAAAAGTAACACATGAATGCTTTAACTATATGGAACAGACAGAAAGCGAGACTGGAAGAGGGAGTGTGTAATAGAGATAAGAAAGGGCACTACTGGTTTTGTTTAGTTTTTTTAGAGGCACTATTATAAACTGATGTGTTAAAATCATCTCCACGTAGTTAAAAAGAGCTATGAATTGCATTCTGTTATGTCAAACTTGCTTTTTGTTAGTTAGTTAGTTAGTTAGTCAGCTTCACACTGAGGGCAACAATTAGCATACAATCTAGTGACAAGAGGAAGCAAAAGAAATTCCCACATGCACTGTCTGAAGTCATCTGAAACCACGCCACAACACAATAGAGCATAGTGGTTAGCAAAGACCAGACACATAAGAGGAATGTACACACTAAACCCCTTTGCTTTGCAGTAAGGTTAGGTGTATTGAATGACTCTCGAAGGTTAGGTTAGGTCTTTTGAAAGAAAAAGAAATCACATATTATTAAAGTTCTCTGGCATATAGTCTCATCAGAAAGCCAACATATCACTGTATAGCATACAGGAAAGTGTTATCTGTAACTGAAGTGTGCAGTGCTCCAGTATGCAGCGTTGCATGACAGTTATGGACGAGTCAATGGAGGGAAACCCTACAGTATCAGTGTAATGTGACACAGCTCTCAGAAAAGCCTGAGGCTTGATTGCAATAAAAGGTGCAATTAAACACCTTGCCAACTGTTAGACAATAGGAGGATCAGCTGTGTGCTGTGAACCAGAACATATACCAATAAATTGAAAAAAGATTTAACATAATGTGTTATGTAAATAGCATGTCAAAGCAAACCACATACTTACCTCAAGATATAAACTTTAACAGTGTCCTCATGTGAAGATCAACCCGGTGTTGCCTCAGGCAACATAGTCTATTTTAGTTTATTTTTAATAAAATGAGACACCTATTGGTCAAACCTATCTGAGGGGAGAAGAACTCAAATACTAATCATCGAAAGTGAGGGGAAAAAAAGGTCACATCCCATACGGAAATGTAATATGATATGTCCCTATCGCTAGTGACGCTGTCATATATGCTAAATATAAGACAATATATTGCTATCACATATATACATATCTCTACATATGTTGATATAGGTTTTTAACATATATAAATTTGCCATATTAAATGAGTATATTGACATATATTAATATGATGTATATGATTATTATTTATATAATACTGTATGTTTTGACCATATATGTCACCGATATGTTTAATTTATATATGCCAAACTATTTACTATTTAACTATTTTTTTCAAGTCTACAGATCAAGTCTACATATCCACATTTCATTTAAATGTCTATCTCATTTTCGAATCTTTTATAAATAAAATGTATTATTTAATATTATTTTACCTCTTGTTGACCAGCTCATTAAAACAAAACAAATACTACACAAATTCTATTTGAAAACTGATAATTATGTATGTGACATGTTTATAAAAAATACTATTATACAGCTACATAAAATATATGGGCTGGTTTTATATGTCAATTGTTCCATTTTCTAATAGGTTTTACATATGGGCATATATATTTTATATATGTGGATATATTTCATATATGTATATTTCATATGTGTACATATTACATTTCCGTATGATGACCCACAGGGGTCCATGTTGTGTCCTGTTTCGCCACATGTGCACAGGTCACATCACATGCTCCATAATTTCCTCAGTGAAAAGTTTTTCACTAATTTACATCCAGTTAATCACCCACAACAAAATATGAGTCCCCTTCACTGGTAAGTAAATAAGTATTGTCACGAACTTTATACATTATAGGCCTATATCATCAAATGTTTTAGAGGATAACAAAAAACTGTGTGTTAACTTCAGAGAACACATTTGTCCATTAATGCAAACTGCAAATATAATTTTTAGTCAGTCCCCTGCCTGCCCACATTCCTGAACAGGTTTGATAGTGAGGGGAACACCTATGAATACGTCATAGCAGTGCCGTGCACGCGCTGTCCACACATCGCGCGTTTACGTTGCGTTACGCCGATTTTGTACGAAAAGTGTAGTGGGTTACTTTAATTGTTAAGACTGCGCTCTTTGTAAGGTGTGAGGCGGAAAGATGTGTGCATGTTCTCGAGTGGTTAAGAGATAAAGTGCTTGAGCAGGTGAACAGGAGTCAAGAGCTGAAGCGAGTTCCTCTCTGAGCACAAAGTAAGAGTTGACATTTTCATTCTTCTTCTCAAGTTAGTTGCCAGTTCCAGTGTTTAATCAAAGGTGACTTTAAAACGTTTAAGATATTAGGCTTACTCTCTTTCGGGAAGTAGCCGCTATGACTAGCCTTTTTATGATTCGACTGTCATTTCAGTGTTACAGCTGCTGGGTGAAAATCTGTAAGGTGTGTGTGTGTGTGTGTGTGCCCTCAACAGATCTCTGTAAAGTTTAATCAGTCGCCTGTAATCCCGTACGACCGTTGACATAGGCTACAGCAGGTGGTAATTGTCTTGAAATATTCTCAAAATGTTACCGCACATGGTGGTAATGTGGCTATATAAGAAACTTTTAACATCGCACTATATTCAATAAGAATTGAAACGGACCAATCCTTGAAAAATAATGGCCATGTGATCCGAAAAATTATCAATAGTTCCTACTTCAGACATTAAAACAATCCATTGATTAACATTTGATTAATTTAACACAATTGATTAATTAGGCTACAAAGCCTAATGAATTAGCCTATTAAATCGCAAATAACAAAAATATTGATTTTAGAAGATTTTTAACGTGGCAATATGACAAAGTTAATATATTTGGTCTTATGTGCAATGATGTTGCTGCTGTTTATGATTATTGATTACAATAATCATATTGTAATACAGCAATGATTATTGCTGCAGAGCTATGGAATGCCACAGCTGACATAATAAATAAATAGGCTACATATAGGCCTACGAAGAAATGTGAAAATACATACATACATACATGCATACATACATACATAAATATACACAGAAATGTAAACAATAAAAATAAATGAGTATTTTTATTCCCTTATTCATGTATAATTGATAAGATGTATACTTTACATGGCTTTTTTATAATTGCCGGGTGCCAGTGGTTTAGACCCTACTCTGAAGTATGAGCTAATTTAGTTCCCCCAAAAGGAGTCCCTAGAACTAAAATCGTTCCTAGTTATGCGGTGCGATGCCAAAAAGCAGGTAGGCCTATGCGATTTCGGACGCAGAAACCCAGTTGTTGCCAACAAAAAGCAGGTTCCACCAATAATTCTAAGAAAGGTTCCTCCGGTGTGAGCCCCTGTTCGTAGGCCTACTAAATAGAACGTAGCCTACTTTTTTAGCGGTTATGAAGTAATTACTTATTAAAAATAAGTATCTACTCGAGTATGCGATTTCGGACTCAGAAACCCAGTTGTTGCCACCTACTGGTGTGTCGATGTAACAGTGACATGGTACAAATGAAAAGGTCGGCACTCTTGAAACGCCTCTCGTCCAATCAGGTTTACTCTACGACAGCCGTTTTGGAATCATGTTTTTAAAAACTAGGTAATCAACAATAATGGTTTGTATTTTGTAACAGCTATTCATTCTAATTAGAATGTTTTGAACAAAACATTTATTTTATATATTTTTGTAGTTTTACATTTTTGCAATTTCATGTATTTCTCTGCGTTTAACACATGTTTTATCCTTAAAAACTGTGGAAATTCACTAGCTGGTGTAAAAGGTGTGACAACTAGCCCCGTTTCACACTTATAGCCGATGTGCGTCCAGGTAAATCACAAACAAGCTGTAGAGTGAGTTCAACACATCATTTAGCAGAGCAGAATGAGCTAAGCCCGCATTCAACTGGTGTTGCTTCAGGAACTGCCCAAAAGCGCATCTGATAAGAGGAACGCGCGCGCGTGTGTGTGTGTGTGTGTGGTTGGTGCGTGAGATAAAACGCATTCTTACGGATCCAGTGCTCTGCTTGAGACTTAAATACTCTAGACACGATCGCGAAGGGAAACCTCTCTCTCTCACACACACACACGCGCGCGCCGCGTACACGACACAACTTCCACTATATCCACCTGGAAACTAGACACAACGCACATTTGCACCAATGAAGGGTGAAGATGATGTAAATACTGCGATGAAAGATGAGGAGGCTGATGGCTCGGGTGAGTTTCTCCTGTTTTGTGTTCAGATTCCTGAATCGTGCGCGTTTATTATTTTAACAATGAATATTAAAGATCGACAGATATTGAACCGCTCCGTATCTAAACAGAATTATATTGTCAGACAACATTCATTGCTAACGCATGGTTATAATGCCCAGATTGCTTTGCAAGACAGTTTATAACATCCAGGTATGTTATAAATAATGCATTTGAGCAATAAATTGTTGACTGATGTTATTCATTTTAAAATAATACTAATATTAAAGTCAGATAAGCAAGCTTGTGTTATTACATGAGCATCAGTGTTCTGTGGGTTTTAGTCACGCATTGCCTGCAGGGAGCGCGCGGGCACACACACACACACACACACACACACACACACACACACACACACACACACACACACACACACACACACAGTGCATGAGGAAAATCCATCTCAGAGTCAGCATCATCTTCACCTGAGGAGAGAGAGAGAGAGAGAGAGAGAGAGAGAGAGAGAGAGAGAGAGAGAGAGAGAGAGAGAGAGATGCTCTTCTGGGGGCGGTGCATGTCAACTTGAGCTGGCAGAGGGGATTTTCCCATTTGGGGAAAAGGAAGGCATGTCTTTTCAAGGAAAACTTTACGGGAGAATATTAGTATGCCTATATTGTAGAACGTAGGCATAAAACCTGTACTATTTTCCATATTTCTCTGAAAACGAGTTCAGCAACAGAGAATCAAAGTGTGACTAGATTCATGATTGATTGATACATTTGATTGTCTAGAGGAATTTCAAGTCCACTCATTTAATGGCTGTCATTCTGAAAAAATGTTTTCATTTGTCATCATTAAAGTGGATGTAATCAAGCTTCATTATTTATACACTGGCAAATGAGTATGGTCATTTTAAACATAAAGAATATGAAATGTGATGATGGGTTGGGGTTATTAGTTTTCAGGTTAAGATTGGATCATTTTTAAAGCAGTTCGGATGAATTGTGATGATTAATAAGTATACTATTATGAGCAAGCAAGCAAGCACAAAGCATATATCATACATCAGTAGCTGTGCAGTAGCTCAGATATGGTATTGTTACACCTTTAAAATAATATTTTTTTTCTTACACAATAAAAATGGTTTTATGGTTGCCAGAATAATTCTGTACAAATAATTTCTGATGAATTAGCGAGGCCACGTTGCTGCTAAATCGCTTTTGTACTTTTAATGTATACGGACATCCACCAATAACACTGATAAAGAGGAAACCACACGATGAATCAAAGTTCATCACAAGAAGCCTTTCCACAAGCTGAGGTAAATACCGATATATAGAAGGTCATGCACACGGACACAAACATGACACTAAAATAATGCACAACATTATTGTAAATGTTTTGATTATTTTAATCAACAAAATAAGATGTAGAATAAAACCCCAATGTGAATTGCCATACAGAGAATTAGGCATGTCCGTTTACGGCTTTTCAGTTTAAATTATAAGATGATTTGTTCATTTACTTCCAAAAATGGTACAATTAACAGTATTTTACTGTAAAATTACATGAAATGTGAGGTCAGACCTATAATATGATTTTTTTACCCCATATATATGCCTTATGCTCCGGCGAACCAAGCGCGCTGTCATCTTTACAATGTCGTGCCTGAACTTTTTTTTTTTTTTTTTTGCGGTCGCTCTGTATATTTCTATGGCATCGCTGTCGAAGAGTAATGGAGTGGATTTACTTATTCTAGAGTTAAGCTAAGTTATCATGAGCAGTGTAATGTTTAAAGCAGATGTCATGAATGTCAGTAGACCGGGAAGATTTTAAAATGTGCGGTTCATTCATAAATCCGTAATATCTTACCTTCATGCTGTGGAATAATAAACTGGAAGAGGAAAAGGGGCGGGGCTACATGAGGTCTATAGTACAGGAACGGACTGTTAGCTAATTAAAAGGTCGCAGTTTTACAGTTAAAATTACAATATTTACAATTAGCTTTTGTGTTCACCTTCTAATGGGAGCTGCTTTTACATGGTTTCTAGTTACAACATGCTGGCTAGTTTTGTCTGCATTGATCAAGTTGATGGATCAAATACCAGCTCGTGAGGCGGAGATTGCTCTGTTAGAATTTGACCAAACTAGTTAAAGCTGGTAAACCACCTTTGACCAATAACAAGCTAGCTGTCATGTTCAACTTGACCAACTTACACTAAAATATATGACATGGATTTCCCAGCTGGAACATAAATCTAATTCAACAAGCACTTTAAAATTATTTAAATTATTTAAAATTGCTCTAAAGTTGCTCTACATTATTATTATTATTTATTATCACATTTAATATGCTATTTTATTATTAGGAGTATTTGCATTAATACCCCTAGATAAGTTGCTGTATTAAAACCATATGTCTGTCAAAAATATGTTTCTTGTGTTATTTATTGTGATCACATTCAAATTTAATTTGAGTACAAAAGAAAAAAAAGGGAAGCTGACATCATTGCAGATACAATCCCCTTGGAGCAATCTGAGGTTACACACACACACACACACACACGCGCGCTCTTGTATCCCACAATGACCTACATATGCATTCTAGGGAGGAAAATTTAGCCATGCTTTCTATAGGATATTACAGATTTCATCATAGAATAACACGGTTGTTTACCACTCAATTTTTTACGGTCATCTGCAGTGATTTACATTCATTTAGAAAAATACGTTGACCCGCGCTGCCCTTTCTTTTATTTGTGATCTATAAAAAGCGATGTCATGATGGTATTAATATGGTATGTTCAAAAACTTGTGATTCTGCACAATTTATTGGTCACTAATCAAATCTAGAATACTGACCATGTGACCACTTTTTTAAAAAAAGTACTATTTATGATTTAATTGCACTTTCCTCTGGTTTCACAGACAAGGCTTAAGATAGTCCCAGTCTAAAATGCATGTTTGAGTTGTTTTAAGATATTGATCTATAAGTTCAAATATATCAGTGCCATTATTTTGTCTCAAGATGCACACCAGTAATGTTTTTTTCTAAGACATGTTTATAAAAGCGACTTAAATGTCCTAATTGAACTTAGTCCTGGCTTAATCTAAGCCCCGTCTGTGAAACTGGGCCTTAATGTTTTTATCAAACTTAAACTCATGGCCTCTTGACTTCTTTTAGCATTTCATGAGATTCATTTATTTTGTATTCAAACTTGCTTTTTCTCACTAAACGCAAGTCAAACTTCACACCAGATGATCATTTGAAACCCTGTATGACACAAATAGTTGTCGAGATTAATTTAGCATTTAGCAATAATGTTTGCATTGATGAATTGCTGTTTTCTCTTCAACAGGTGAGAAGCTCTTGGGTTTCAACAGCACAGAGGAGCAGGCGTCAGGGCCGGGAGGACAGGACAGCATGTGGAGAAATGAGAGATATGAATCTGTCCCGTTGGACGTGAAGGGGATCGATGAAGACAACTCTAAAGGCACGAGGGATTCTCTACACCCCCAGACTGTAAGTCACAACTACAGAGGAAACCTTCCTCTTCTGCACTATTCACTTCAGGAATAAAGACATGTTTCCGGTTTCTCTTCAAACACTCATGTTTGTCTTTCTGGTACAGCATCATTTGCAAGGCAAACTTTGGGCAAATGCATGAATATTTGAATGCTTCAGTTTACTTTTTGAAGCGATGCCTCTGGAAATGTATGAAATTAAAGCGAGGGAGGTTTAAATTACAAAGTCACATTTGCATTGTGATACTTGTGTTTATGCAAGGCAAATACTATAATTCATAAAACAACCAAATATATGTGTTTCACGATAAGCTAAAGCTTGCCAAACACGTCTCGGCTAAAACACATCTCCTCTCTCTCCGCGCTCCAGATGGTGTGAGGAAATTTAAGCTCTGCCGATTTTCACTTCTCTGCGGGTGTGCAAAACTATTTTGCATGCTGAGGGCGTATTTGATTTTTTTTTTGCAAATGTACAGGTCACTTTGAAAAAACCCTGAATGAGTTTATACAAATGTATTCAAGCATGTGTTCGGTGCTTGTTTATAGATTTGGTACTTTTTGAGTGTGGTGTGTTGCACGTCCTTATAAGGATGTAACCACATATTCAAGATTGCAATGACAAATAACCCCTTTTCACAAGATGTAAATTTGTGCTGCGTTCACTCACAAAAATATTTTTTTTATATATTTATGGTAGGAAATTTACAAAATGTCTTCATGGATCATGACCTTTACTTAATATCCTAATGATTTTGGGCATAAAAGAAAAATCGATACTTTTGACCCATACAATGTTTTGTTGGCTATTGGCACAAATATACCCGTGCGACTCGAGAGTCCAGGGTCACAAATGTGGTTCATATTATCAATGCTGTAAACAGTTGTGCTGCTTCATACTGTATGTTCGTGGAAACTGTGGTACATTATTATTTTCAGGATTATTTGATATATAGAAAGACCAGCATTATGTGTAATGAATGATATAAAAATCTTTAATCTCACCTTTGATCAATTGAATGCATTGCTCGGTACAAGTTACAAATTACTTTCTACTACGGTAATCCTATTGACCCCAACATTTTAAACAGTAGTGTAAATGCATAGATTTCAACATTATGATAACAAACAAACAAACAAACAAACAGGTATTTGTGAATTGCGATTTGGTCAGTAGCTCTCTTGCCTCTGTGTTTCTATGTGTCCCTGTTCAAACAAACAACGCCGCAAACTCACTGGACTCAAACCAACAGGGCCACAGTGTCTACCATCTTCTGTAAAATCAGTCTATGAATGGTTTACTTATAGTTGTCTCAACATAGCAAGGTGGACTATATTAAAGTATTTAACAGAAAAATACACCTTTATAAGACCAGAAATCTACCACAGCCTTCACATAAAGTAGGAAATAGTTTGGCACGTTAGTAAGAAGTCTATTGATTTGATTTGATTTGATACTTTAATCCCGAAGTAAATTCAAGATACACAGGCAGGCTTACGTCTGTTTGGAATTGACAAAGGTTACTAAATGTTACCAAGATGAATGGTATTTATTTATTTATCCCATTATTGCTTCAGTCCATATCATTTTTAAATCTCTTCACTTACTTAAAATAACATGAATGCTGACCAAAGTGCTGCACAACAGAGAGGACAAAATATCGGCATACAATACAATTTAAAACTAATAAAATATATCAAAAGAAAAAACATAATTGATTTAATAAATCATGTACTTATGTATTATCACAAATCTCTCTATATTTATACAGATGCATATAACCCTCTCTCACAAACTGATTTGTTTCTCAGCTCCGGAAAACTCGACAGTCAGAAGAGAGACCGAAGGACTCGAATCTGTGGCCGTACTTCCAGGATGGCCTGAGGCGGATAGATTACGTGCTCACCTACCACGTCCAGAAGCCCCATAGCGCTCGCAAACAGAAGTCCCGTTCCTGTTGCCTGAGCCGCGGGCGTAACCGGACCAGCTCGCCGGCCCGGGACGACCCCGAGCTCGCAGCACAAGAGCAGAGGCTGGATTACCACGAGGACGACATGCGCCTCCGCCGGGACGAGTTTGAGGAGAACCTGCGCGAAATGGGCCTCGAGATTGAGAAAGAGGAAGGGGTGAGTCCCATTGTCATTTACAGTGGAGTCCATGAAAACCGTATACATACTGGGAACTATTTTCTCAGAAGGCGAACCACTGCTACTTCTGCGGAGTTCAGCGCAACACTCTCGTCTCCTCACCACGGGGCTTCTCAGGCGCTGCGAGCAAATCACTCCGCAGAAGTAGCAGTGCTTCGCCTTCTGAGAATATAGTTCCCAGTATGCATACGGTTAGATAATGGCTGTGTCTCATGTGACTGTTATTTGTACACGCTGTCTATAGACATACAACATTTAAATAGGAAAATGTTGGCGTTATTTTGTCACTTATTGGGAGCAGTATGCTAGCTGGAGCCATTTACCTCCAGTCTTTGTGCTAAGCTAGGCTAGCGGTGGGGGCGTCAGACAGAGTTACGGCACGCACGGAGATAAAAAGGGTACGGATACGAATACAGTCAATAAGCTGAAGTCCCAAAAAGTCAGCTTGTTCCTTTAACAATATATTTTGAGGATTTGGCACTATTTATAGGTCACTAACATAAGCAGCATATTTTTAACTCCTTCAGATGGTTAAAGCGCACCTATTATGCTTTTTCAAAATTTTACTTTTCATGCAGTGTGTCATAGAGCTGTTTGTGAATGTAAGAGGTCTGCAAAGTTTGAGAAAGCAAAAGAAAGAATCGATTTTGAACTGAATCAATTCCAGACTTCCTGTTACATACCTGCGTAACAATGTAACAAATTTGCATAATGCTTGCTAGCCTATGCTCTTCATTGGTTGACAGTGAACAACATCTACTGTACTTTGGCCCGCCCTCAAACACTGTAGGTGTAGCTGAGACTGGAAGAGTTTGGTTCGTGTGTCAACATGTTGAGAATACACTATTTTCAGCACTGCTAATCTACTTAGCATGCACTTCAAAATGTTGAGGACTGGCGCTGGGATTGACCATGACGTGTACATGCCGTGTACTGTCTGCCATGTTTTATGTAATGCGTGCTTTGGTCTTGTATTGGTATGTCCTCGCTAGAGCATTTAACTGCAGCATTCAAGTACGAAATTGATTCTTATTAAAGCTACTAAAAGTTATTCAGTGATTTCCTGTTTACTGAGGTACTGTACATTCGGCTGCTGCCACTTTAATACACAGATCTGATATACACATGCGATTTCTTTCACAGCTGTTGTTTATGTGAACTTTTGTGTACTTGACCGAAAACTTTAAAGGGGTGGAATAATGCCCTTTTCACAAGATGTAAAATAAGTCTCTGATGTCCCCAGAGTGTGTATGTGAAGTTTTACCTCAAAATACCCCACAGATATTGTTATAGCATGTTAAAGTTGTCACTTTTTGAGGGTGAGCAAAAAACGCACAGTTTTTGTGTCTGTCCCTTTAAATGCAAATGAGCTGCTGCTCCCAACACAGGGGGCGGAGCTTCAACAGCTCGTGTCCATTTACCTCACACACACATGCACTGAAAATTTCTAAAACTTTTAGCCTTTTATGTTCAAACTGGAGACAGGAAATGATGGAGAGACTCAAGAAGAAGTGACAACACGTAGAAGCAACAGGACATTTCTGAATGGTTAGTTGATGAATTTATGTATCTTATGTGTAGTTATCTTCTAGTCATTGATTAGCATATTCTGTCATGATAATCTATAAATCGCGTTCCCGGGGGTGGGGTTTATGTAAATTTTAGGGTTGGTGATGTCACTAACCCGGGAGGAATGTCGTGTAGTTCCCACTAGTTGTTTGTTGTATATTTATTTTAAAGCAAATATCTCCTTTTGCTTTGAACTTTGAGCGTTGTAACTTTGCAGATGTTGTTTTAAGCTCAAACAACAACATTACACACAAATCATAATCATAACCGAGCCGGTTATGAAATCATAATCAACCACCCCTTTAAGTGCTCACGCGACAGCAGGTTTTCTGTGCACACGCTTCGGATGTGTGTGCTCAGAATACCACATATGGGAAGTTTAAACTATATGGCTTACAAACGCATGCAACTAACAAACTTTCATGATGACGAAGAGCGACAATGTCACGTGAGCATAATCGTGACACAGATGATCCAATCCATTTTTATTTGTATAGCACATTTAGAAAAACAAGGTTTACAAAGTGCTGAACAAGGGATAACACATAAAAACACATAAAACACGTAAAGCTCCGTTCACACCGTCAGCGACTTCGCTGTATATCGCTAGTCTCTGTACTGTGTAGTCGCTTGTGGGCGTTCCTAGTATTGTCGCTCTAATGTTATTGGTAGACTGCACGACTGGCCATATCTATACTACAAAATACGATAAGATTAAAGATACGATTTTGAATTAAACTCACTGAGACTGTCGACAGTTTCTTTTCCATGCATCATTTTATAATATCCACAAATGTGGATACAGTCAAATCATATAAAGCAGTGAAATAGCCCTCGAACTCTTCTGTCTCGCCTGCACTCGAGACGGTGACGTGAGCAACACTGAAAGGCTTCTTTCCTATTGGTTGTTGCTCGCGAAAATCGCTTCTCATTTGCATAAAGTTGACATTTCTGAACTTTTGTCCCGCGTCTCGCGTCGCTTGACACGCCCACATTCTGTCGCCAACGGTCACTGTCGCTCGTGTCGCCGGAAGTCGCCAGCGCTCCATTGAAATGAATGGGATCGTGTCGCTTTGTCGCTGCGTGTCGCTGGCGGTGTGAACTGGGCTTAAGTCAACATACAATCACACAGTTCTCATGCTGGGGTAAAATAATAATGATTTTGATAATCAAAACCAAACAATATGTTTTATTTGTTGTTGCCGGGGTATCCGAGGCACAAGCTCCGTAAAGGATCCGCCCTCTTCTAGAAAGCAGCATCTCATTTGCAATTAAAGATACACACACACACACACACACACACACGAAAACAGGCCAAAAGGGCAATTACAGCATGGTTTAATAAATAGTCAATGGGGTAATTTGAGCAGAAACTTCACAGACACGTTCTGGGGACACCTGAGACTTGCATTACATCTCGTAAAAAGGGTATAATAGGTTCCTTTTAAATGTTGTGTATTATGACCAATACTTTTTCTTAACCTCTGATTACCTTGTACTGCAGCATAATTATTCCCTGTTGTTGACCCAGTTCAGAAACACTCCAGTGGTGTGGAGGTGTTGTAAAGTTTTCTTTGATCGAAGCAGAGACCAGTGAGACAGTTGGGATCGCGTTCAGAAGTTCTTCTTTATTGAGCGCGGCTGCAAGTTCGTCCAAAATCAGTCTAAATCTAAAGCAGTTTACATTGAAATTTATACATTCCAAGGGGGAGGGATTACATAGAGGTGGAGACTTCTGGGGGTGGAGCGACAGCAGGGAGGAGTTGATTCTCTCTAGTGAAAAACCTGTATTGCATCTGGATTGCTCCAGAACCAATCAGCATATAACACTCTATTGTATTGCTAATCCAATCATCTTGATGCTTCAACGTCTGAGCTAGGAATCAGCATAACTATTAACATGCTGATTCTGGCCAGGAACTCCGGTTCCAAGGGCCATCCCAGAGCCATTAAAGACAAAAGGTGAAAGTCTCAATGATCTGACTCATTTACAAGTTGTGCAGGAATCTACTGCTGGAAACTCAATAATCATCATTTATACCTAAAACAAAATAGATTCTTAAAATTTGTTATCCTTCAGAGGACTGCACTAATAGTCTTATTTGTGAAGTATTCTTCTCTGTGACATTTTTCAGAGTGAAATGCTGAAGATATATATTCTAACTTTTAGAATAATGTGGAAAAACTAGACACCTTGCAAGCAGTTTGTATGTTTGATGTTAGAGAGATGTCACCCTTAGGATACATACATTTTTAATTTCCCTTAGGATACATTAATTTCTCTAAAATGTCCCCCAATTCCGCTAATGCTATAATTGCAAGATTGGAAAAATCAGTTTATTGGATTGTTGGAAAATATGAAAGAAGTTAGCACTTACTGTACTGTGTAATGTTACTAATTTGAAACCTTATTTTGATAGCGGCTTGTCTTTCAAGCTTAACTTCTATAAATCGAGGCCATTTGCTTTGATGTTCACAGATTACAGGGATTTAACTTCCTCCACTTTGCTAGATGTTCTCACAGAGCGCTAAACCAGAGTTTGGTGAAGAGGTCGTAGTGGGCTAATCATAAGTGTTTATCGTGCAGATGATAATAAACTGAAGTATTAATCTAAAGGACTAAAGATTTGCAGCTCTCTGAAAGAGTGCAGAGAATTGTTTCCTGAATAAAACTAATTTGGGTTCACTTCAATATTCTGATTATTGTTTCATATTTCATGTCACACACAGTGACTTATATCATGACATTCTTAGCTTGCTCTCTTTCTGAGTTGAATTATATCACATGAATATTGTTATTATTACCGAACCTTTAAGAATCATATTATTCCACCTCAGACCCAGCTTTGTGCCAAAACCAATATTTTTTGCTGTACAAAATGAATCGCTGTGTTTTTTTCCCATAACTTTTGAGCTTGACAAGGCCAATATGAATGTAAACATAATAAAACACTGATAAGAGTTTATAAGAAAAACTTAACTCTCTTTGAACCATGTTGTCAAAAAAGATGATGTCACTCCCTTAAACTTGATGTCAGAAACACCAAACCATTATATTTAAAGGGAAATATAAACTAGGGTGAGGGACAGACAAATATATGTGTGTGTGTGTCAGTGTGCACTTTGTATATATATATTATTTTTATTTTACACACACACACACACACGCGTTGGTGCAACTATATTATGAGGGACTCTCCATAGGCGTAATGGTTTTTATACTGTACAAACTGTATATTCCCCTTACACTGCCCCTATCCCTATCCCTAAACCTACCCATCACACACACACACACACACACACACAGCCCCCTATCCCTAAACCTACCATCACACACACACACACACACACACACACTGCCCCTATCCCTAAACCTACCCATCACACACACACACACACACACACACAGCCCCTATCCCTAAACTCCCATCACACACACACACACACACACACACACACACACACACACACCACCACAGCCCCTATCCTAAACCTACCCATCACAGGAAACATTCTGCATTTTTACATTTTTAATAAAACATTGTTTTTTATGTTTTTTAAGCTATTTGAATTACGAGGACTCATGAAATGTCCTCATAAACCACGTTTAAGTTGTAATACCAGTGTAATACACATGTCATTATACAAATTTGTGTCCTCATAAAACAAACACACACACACACACATTTGTGTTTTTTTGTACTATTGTACTATAATAACTGTCTATTATACATAGAAATTAAAAAAAATATATAATTTTAAGTTTAGATATATTTTAGATTAAAAAAAAATATATAACTTAAAATGTAAGAGTTGGCTGATATTTTGATTAATTTAAAATTGAAATGTTTTTAAAATCTGTTTTCCTAAAAGTCCCTTTGTTTTATTCACTAATTTATCACTAGTAAGATGTGGGAATATCTGCAAAACAACATTCTGAAATACGTGTGCTTTTCAGGGACTCATGTCAGTGTTAACATGCGTCTTTGCCTTGTGTGTCAAGATGTCAGTTCTAATTTAATTGGAGTTTAAGTTTATAAATACTTGTATAGAATGTAGGATAAAAGTAGAAATACCTGTTTGTGTTGTTCTTCACTGAAAGCAGTGGCTGGGATTGAACAGACTGGGTCACAAACCTTTGTGTGGGATGCGAGTTATAACAAGAGTGGGTCATTTGAAGCAAATCTTACATAACCCTCTTTTCAGCTTCAGAAAACCAAGAGAGAAGTCCTTCTCTTCATGCCTGGGTTTTTTCTCTCTCTCTGTGAATTTATTTTCTCTCAAAAGGTCCTTCTTGAAAAAAGAAACCCTGTGGTTTCACAGGCAAGGCTTAAGCTAGTCCCAGACTAAAATGCATGTTTGAGCTGTTTTAACTCTGACAGATCTTAAAATATTTCAGTGCAATTATATTGCATATTATATCAAGATGCACCAGCGATTGTTTTTTCTATGACATGTTTATGACAGCTACTTAAATGCCCTAATTGAACTAAAGCCTAATCCTGGCTTAATCTAAGCCCTGTCTGTGAAACCTATAACCTTGTGTCTTAAACTTGTAAAGATATGTTGATATCGTTTCTGAAGGTTTGCTTGTGTCTTATCTTTCAGATTACTGTCATGATTCCTGTCTTGTGTTCCCCTTGTCTTGTGTGGACTTTTGTTATTTCCTGTTCTATGCCATGTTTTGTAGTCCTTTGTAGTTTTTCTTGTTTATTAGTCTTCCCAGGTGTTTTGATTAACCACGCCCCCTTGTTATCTTGTTTAGCTTGTTTGCCTGTGTATTTAAACCTCTGTGCTTCAGTTGTTGTTTGTCGGTCGTTGTTGCTTGTAGATGTTCCCTGTTCTGAGTTCCCTGTTCTGAGTTAGCCCTGGATTACCAGTTTGTTTAATTAAAGAAGTGCTTGCATATGGATTCTCTCTTCGCTTTGTCCTTGCCTCAGCGTAACAATTACTCTATGAAGAGCATCATTATTAATATCTCTCATACTTGGGGTTAGTGATTTGAACAAACCTCTAGTCTAATCCAAGAAATAAATACTGCTTTAATTGTATAACTAATCTCACACCATTTGACGTACAGACATGATTGATGTCTACAGTTGTGTAGCTCGGTCAAAAAGAGCTGTGCTTCAGAGGGTTTTCAGGATATATATGCTTTCATTAGGATATCAAAATATACTGTCCATAGCCTTAAAAAATCAATAAAAATTTTCCTTTTTTTTTTTAAATTAAAATAAATAAATCAGGCCAGGAATGATTATTAACCAATTCCTCTGAACATATCTTCAGAATACTGCTAAGTGTATAACTGGAAAGTTTGGTGTACATATAGGTGCTACATTTAAAAGCAATTAAAGATTTGTAATGTAAAAATTTATACTTTTTTAGTGAAAACAACTATTTACAGACACAATATCTTATCAAATCATTAGCAACAACAATACAAACCAGCTAAATCACATCAAAACTTATAAACACAGCATTTATGGCCTTCAACTGAACAGAAAAAACAGTCAAAAACACACATCTAAATGTCAGAACGTCACGTGATGCATCTGAACGAATCAGGTTGTCAGAAATTTACATCAGCCAATGAGATTTCGCTTTTAGAGTTAAATGCCCATTGTACTTTCACAATTGGTTGCTGATAAAAAGGAAATTACCATATTTGGATCCGACAACAATGGTCTGAAAGAAGGCATGTTATTGTAAGACAAATAGCCCAAAATCTCAAAATGTACCACAAAAATTTTTTTGTTTTTGCTTGCCGTGTCTTGCTTTAATGGAAAATCATCAAATTCTTCAAAGCTGTTCACCAAGCTTAAGATTAAATTTCATATTTGAAATCACCAATGAAAATCTGATCTCATAAATTTTGTTTCAAAACTATGCATTTTTCAGGTTGGACCAGCCAATGGCTGCAGTGCTGCAATGACTTTACCAATCAGTGATTGGCTCTTTTATTTAGAAGGCGGGACTTATTCCGCCATATTGCGCATTGCCACTTTCTTCCATTCACAGTAATATGAATGCACCGTCTTTGTCTTTGTCACCATCTAAAGTCTTTGGTACAGCAGTGGTCTGTTCATATGTTGAGGCCATGTTTGTTTATCTTTGTTTTTCAGACTAAAATCCCAGGTGTGGGATTCGTGAAGATACATGCTCCTTGGGAAGTTCTTTGTCGAGAAGCTGAGTTTATGAAGCTCAAAATGCCAACAATAAAGGTTTGTTCTTCAATCTTATAAAGTGACCTGTAATACAATCTGTGTACTCTATACACACACACATACACTGATGTGCTGTCGTGTCATTTTCAGAAATATGAAGTCAGTAATGGAAGCGGCATTGTGGAGAAGGTCAACATGTTTATGCAGAAAGTCACTGCGCCCTTGCAACCTAAAGTTGAGGACAGCCGAACGAAAAATGAGAAACACCTCTCCTACGCGTTCTCACGAGAAAAACGGCATCTGTAAGTCTGTGGTCATTCGCGGCCATGCTAAGGTCATGTTTAGGGTGATTTCTAAAGAAGAGAGTTTTGCAACAACAGTTGTACATGATCTTTTTCTCACTTCCTCACAGACTTGAATGATGAAAGTCTTTTTTGTTTCGTTTTACTTTTAAGAAGTCATTAGTCAAAAAGACTTGATTATTAGAAACGTTCACATTTCTGGTCAAGCTAATGTTGTGAAATATGGAGGATGCTCTCTAATAATCCTATGAAATGCAGTGTATTAAAGGGTAACTAACAATCCAGTCACTATCTTGCACCCAGCGCAATTGACTTTGTACACCGACGCATGTATCATTCCTATTTTGCACCCGCGCACAGCGGACTTTTCCCTCCACAGACGCACGTCGGTAAATTAGGGAATGAATTTGCGCTCGCGGGGGCGGTTCGGCGCAAAGAGGAGGCATGTTCTGGCGCAAAAGTTCCCTGGAGCTATTTTCCAGTTTTAGAAAGCAATTGCGCCACTGACCAGGAAAAAAACAGTCTAAAGACAGTGGCGCGTTAGTGATATGGTATTTTAAGGGCGCGTGCTTGGCCATAATGTAGCGTGTTAACGCGCATCCACTTTGATTCTCTAATATAAACAGACGCAGCAGTTTTCATTTTTTGCAAATCATACATTATTACAAGGAAAAATAGTAACACACGAGGGAAATCATTGTTGTGTCCGTGAAGATGTGGAAAAGATCTATCTAGATTTAAAAAAAATAATAATCTAGATTAGGCTACACATTTACCCAAATTATACGCCTGTTTAACCGAAGCTAATTTGGGTGGGTTTCTTCCATCATCCCCAATGTCACTTCTCTGTGTTTTACGGCCCTGACGAGAACGTCGGTCTCCTCGGCTCTGAACCGCTCCTGGCGTGCGCTGGCAAATCCGCCGTTATAATAGCAATCCGCCGTGGAACAAGCGCGCCGGCTCTTAAAGGGAATGTGAGCGGACGCTCTGATTGGTTTATTTCATGTTACGGCCCAAACCACACCTATGAATAATGAAGCTACTTCAGACCAACCCTTTTAGATTTGCGCCAGGCGCAAGAGGCATTTATCCCGCTGGGAAAATAGCAACAGCGCCGGGATCCGCCCACAAAGTTACTTGCGCTTTGCGCTTTGACACTTGCGTTTCAGATCGTTAAAAATAGGGCCATCCATCTTAGCGAGTCTGACAGCAGCTGTCAATCACTCCGTCACTGCGGGTCTCAGGTGCACGCCCCCCCCGCTCAGCCCCGCCCTCGGTTCGTCCCCTGTATCTCCGCTGGGGGTCTGCCCACTTTTCCAGCATTTTTCAAATATTGCCAGTGGGTGGAGTCAGGCTCTGACCAAGGTTTAGTTAACCTGTTCAGAACTGTTCACACAGAACGCATTTTACTGTTAACCCCGGCCATTGATGAAAATTTCCAGCTTTCCGTGTTTTCACTGTTATACGGTAGGGGGCGCTATTACTTCTGAAAGAGTACATCATCTCCTGATCAAAACACATGGGAAGAAGAAGCAGAAACAAGCGATGGCATATGTAAGCGGATGCATATGTAAAATAATGTGATCATCAACATTAAACGGCATATAAATCAAAACTGCCTAATTTTACTGAATGAAATGTGACCCAGGACGAGCTACAGGACTGTGAAGCTTTAGGGTGTTGTGATGGACTCGATCTACTCCATCTGTGTTTTGATCATCGTTCTGAATCTGATCCGGACGTAGTCTTTGACATATACACAATTTTCGCAGATTTTTGCTCAATGTTGCTTTTTTTTAAGCTTACCCACATTCAAGTGTTGATAAAAAAGGAATGCATGAAGCTTAGAATAACACTTTTGTTGTTGTTTAAAAACAAAGGGTATGTTATTTCTTTTAATTTATTGCATGTTCAGTAAAAATATAACAAAATATCTGAGGGATGCAAAATACGCGAGTAAAACGGTTAAAGACGTCCGTATAGCGCGCGTTTACATTGAAAAACAGTGGAAAATTAGCGCAGTGGAATGGAAAAATGCATTCTGTGTGAACTGTGTGAAGTTTTACAGTCCCATGGTATGTTGTTATTGCCTGTAAAATTAAATAGAGAGGCACAAAACATTGAATGAAATGACTTTGGTCTCTTTTTCACAGCTTTGATTTATCAGACAGAAACTCCTTCTTCAACAGCAAAACCAGGAGCTCAATAGTAAGTACCAGTCTCTTGTGAAAAGGCCATCCGGTCAGTGACGATTTAAGACCTGATGTCATTCATCCCCTGATTTGATTAGCAAAAGGGCCTTTGTGTCTCTACACCAAAATGTCAATGACGTCAAAGTTGCTCTTTTTGTGGACAATAATTTCAGTCACTTGATCTGTCAGCTGCCTCTTCAAATCTTGTTTAACCTCATTGATTTTTGGCAGCAGTGTTTATAGATTTTTGCTCTCAAAGGTATCATATGATATTAACTTAACAACTTTGGTCGTCTGACATTTTGTTACATTGGCTTGACAAAGCCAACATACTGACCTACTATTTCTACTATTATATCTGCAATTTAAAAACGTTAGAATAACATTGTTTGAAAAATGCTAGCAATGTGTTAAATCATGCTAACACAATACAAAGTCATACTAACATGTTAAATCATGCTAGCGATGTGTTAATTCATGTTAAAAACATGCCTGCAATGTGTTAAATAATGCTAAGGCATGTTAGCAACTTGTTAGCAAAATGTTAGCAATGTAGTAAACGATGCTAGCAGCATATTAAAACCTAGCAATGTGTTAAACGGTGTTAACAACATGTTAAACATGAAAGCAATGTGATAAATGTTGCTAGCAACATGCTAGCACCAAACTAAGTCATGTTAACGTGTTATAACATGTTGCTAACATGATTTACATTTACACTTAAATCATTAAATGTAAATCAAGTTAGCAACATAATAAAACATGTCAGCAATACGCTAATTCATGGTACATGCAACGTGCTTAATCATGCTAAAGCATGTTAGCAACTTGGTAAAACCAAAAACTTTGTTAATGTTAAAATATGTTAGGAATGTGCTAGAACATGTTAACATTTATTTTGATGTTTTTTTTTAGTTTTTAGTTTTTTTAGTTTTATTGACCTTCAAACTTAAACTTATTTAACTTTCAGACAAGGCTTTGTCAAGCTAACATCACAGTCATCATCAGTCATCAAACTTTACTCATCTAGTTGTAATTTTAGTTAAATTTCGAATATAATATCACCAATCAGGAATACTATTTCTAATCTTTATGTATAATCCTCTTTATAAACCTATTTATTAATCACCAACAGGTGTATGAAATTTTAAAACGAACAAAATGCACACGGGCTAAGTATGTCATGGGTAAGTTTCATCTTATTATTACTTTTTATTACTATTGCAAAATCCACCATGTTGTTTGTTGAAATGTTATGGAAAATCACTTTAATGTACAGTCCTCTTCATGCTACATGCACCTACTATAGTAATAACAGTAAATTGTGCCTAATTACAATTAACCCTGAACCACACCATAATATAGTAAGTACATGTTGTTCATTAATATTACCCAGTGCTTAATTGTATGATACAATTGTAACAAGGAAATTAAGTGTAACCAGATCAACTCGTCCATATTGTTAATTTGCAATTGAAGCACCTAGTCTACAATTAAAGGATAATTCCGGTATTTAACACTTTGAGTGTATTTTATAGTTTGTTTTGGATGAACAAGAGTGGTGGACAAAGACATTTTGACAATGGTTCCTGTCTCGACTTTTTGACTAATTTAGAATTGCCCATGATCGCTTTAAAATGGGAGTCTATGGCCATGCACAAACATGTCCTTAAAACAACCCTTAACGTTCGTTTTCAAAACTGTTCAACTCACCGAGTGGTTAGTGGTGTTCGTTGATGTTCCAAAACAAGTAGCGTACCGAAATTCAGTTTCTGTCGTGTTTTATTTGGCATTTTAAAATCCCATTGATTTCCGTTGGAGGACTCATTGCTCGTTGATTTTACTGCACTACCGGAAACGGAAAGGGGGCTGTATACATTTGGTTGTAGTCTTTTATGGTCTTTCCATCAAGTGTCGGGAGTGTGCCAACGCTTCAGACTCAAATATCGAGCGGAAGTTTATACGCGGTTGTGAGGTATCTGAAAAAATAGTTCCACTATAGAAAAATAAACGGATTGAAATCATACATTGCGCTGATATATTTGTTTTTAATCATCAACGAACACCACTAACCACTCGGTGAGTTGAACAGTTTTTGAAAACGAACGTTAAAGGGATAGTTCACTTTGAAATTAAATGTTGGTATGTTTTAGCTTACCTGAAGTGCATCCAAGATGTAGGTGTCTTTGTCTCCGCAGTAGTTTCAATTTTGATTTTTTTAGGTCAAACCGTTCTTGTCTTTCAGTCATATAATGCAGGTATATAGGCACTGTCTCCAAAAGCATGCAGAGATGTCTCTAATAGCGTGCAGAGAAAAGTCCAAATTAAAAAATTCCCCATCGTAAGTGCACATTGATGGCCTAAGACACGAAACAAGTGGTTTGTGTGAGAAAACGAACAGTATTTATATCGTTTTTATCTCTTTTACACAATCACGTCTGAGTGATCTGTTTACACTCGGATTTCTTCCCCGGAAACTAATCTAACCCGCCTTCGATTGGACGTTGCATTTTTAAACTCAGCAGAAACGCGTGTGATTGGCTGTACGGCTCAACGTATGCCTTTGATTGACCTGAACAATGAAGCGAGTAGTGTGTCAAGATAGAAGGCTTACAAATTGGGAATAAGTGAAAACTCAACACTCCCGGATGAGTTCGCGCGAGCTTAGGCCATCAATGTGCACTTACGATGGGGAATTTTTTTTATTTGGACTTTTCTCTGCACGCTATTAAAGACATCTCTGCATGCTTTTGGATACACAGTACCTATATACCTGCATTATATGACTGACAGACAAGAACGGTTAGACCTAAAAATATCAAAATTGAAACTACTGCGGAGACAAAGACACCAACATCTTGGATGCACTTCAGGTAAGTTAAAACATACCAACATTTAATTTCACAGTGAACTATCCCTTTAAGGGTTGTTTTAAGGACATGTTTGTGCATGGCCATAGACTCCCATTATAAAGCGGTCATGGGCAATTCTAAAAAAGTCGAGACAGGAACCATTGTCAAAATTTCTTTTGTCCACCACTCTTGTTCATCCAAAAAAAAAAAACTACAAAATACACTCAGTGTTAAATACCGGAATTATCCTTTAAGGTAATTAAGGGCGCTTTCACACTAGCACTTTTGGTGCGTGCCCGGGTTCGAATGACGTCAGAGTTTGGTTCGTTTGGATGATGTGAACGCTGTCTCCCGAACTCGGGTGCGCACCCGCGAACCGCACTCGAGTCCGCTTAAAAAGGGTGGTCTGGGGTACGGTTCATGTGAACTCCAGTACGGTTCGCTGCTGTATGAACGCAATCGTACCAAATCGCGGAAGTGAACCGCTATTGATGACGTATAATGTGGTCGACAGGACAGTCGTCAGCGCGTGTGTGTGTCACTTACCTTGACGAAAAGCGGGATTGACACACTGCAAGCAGAGAGATGATTTATGACCAAGCAACACGATTACGCGCTAGCGTCAGCTTGATGACGCAAGCGCACCGCGGTTCTGATACAAATAATATAATGTGAACACAGTCCATCGGGGAGCGAGGAGCAATCGAACTCGGGTTCAGAACAGGCAATCGAACCAAGTGTGAAAGCGCCCTAAATTACGTCACACCTGCTCGTTGATTCCCTTTAGTTGTGTAAAGTGTGTACCAGAAAGTCAACAACACAACACATAATATCCTAGGACAGTGATTGGTTGATTGTATTGTACTCTGCGTTTAAGAAACTCTTGTTTCATGTCGACAGGGATCAGCAGTCTCCTCGGCAGTGGGGTTTACACCGAGGCTTACCCTTTACATGACGTGAGTCGCCTCATATTTTACTCGCTTTTTACATCTTTCCAATTCTCTTCATTTGATTTGTTCTTTTTCTTGTGTTAATTTAAATATTTTTAATTACAGGGAGATATTGACGGCGAGCTTGCTGAAACAAATGACAGAAAGGTAAAATACATTTTAAATATACTACATACCGGTACTCAAATCTTGGACTTGTGTTTTAATCTCAAAGTGAGTCTTGCAACAAAACATGTTCAGAACCTTTACCTGCCATTAGTTTTTAAAATTTTTAAACTTTTCATTTTTTAAAATGGCAACATTTCATATGCAAATTAAATAATATTTATTGAAATGTATTAAAATGTTATATATATATATATATATATATATAATAAAAAAAATCAGGGTTATTATAGTTTAAAACTAAAACCATTAAAAAACATTTTTGTTACTGGAATTTTTATTTTATTTCAACTGGTTGCCAATGCAATATTTCTCTTTTTTATTTAGTTGAACGTGGTGTGCTAAAATAACTAAAAGTACAATCAAATGAATAAAAACTATATATATTATAGACATTAAAAATAACAAAAACACACAAACAAATTTACTAAGGCTATAACTAAAATAAAAAGTATATTAAAAAACTGATTCAAATTAGTCATAATAACTATAACAGTATCTCAATGATAGTAAAAAAACACTTTATATATATATATTTACAAAAACATAAATATATCTGTCTGAATATAAATCTGAAAAAATATATAATATTATTAAAAAATATATGCAATTTAATCAATTTTAATGTTATAGTTAATTTTGTAATATAACTTTCTGGATTCATTCTTAATTGTAATTTCTAGATGTCTCAGTTGGCAATATTTTTTATAAATATGTGTCAAAATACAAATTTTTTGTATCTAACAGAACATTGAGTTTCTACCAGGAGGGACATTTTCCCCAAACACACATTCATATTTTGTAACATTTTTAACAGGTTAATCAGAAATATTTTTTATTCAATATAGCCTATAAAACATCTCAAGTTATTTAATTTGTCACACTATCCTAAAACACCAAGCTTCCTGTGGAGATAATGTGGCCGTAATTCAGAGGATTGCATGGCCCGAATGGAGCCGGCAGCAAGGTTTCCAAGATACAGCCCAGAATAATCAATAGGCTATAAAAAGTAATGAGTTCTTCCATGTTGGTCTAAGTTCTTCACTTCACCATCTGCAGAGGGAAGAGATGCCACAGTATCATTGCACCTGCTCTCTAAAACTGGGTTTATCACACATTTATTTTCATCCTTTCTTTCATTGAATCTCACATTGACCACTTGATATAACTAAACGCCATAAATGGGCTCCAGGATCTAGACCTATAGCTTGTATAGCGGAGACCTGGTGGGACTCTGGACTCGCCTGCAGAAAAACATCCAATAACTGTCAGGTCACCAAGGCAACAGGATCATTTCCCACTTCAGCCATCTGTGATCCGCACTCCTGCAGGCGCACTGTTGAGTCTTAGTGGGCAGTGGAGCCCTTCTCTAAATAATTCATCACCGCTATTTTCAAGAACTGAAAAAGAGTCGATGTTTGAGTTTTTCCCACAACAAACCTTGAGGTCCCTTGGAGAGAGTTGGCGTTTTGGGGCTTGTAGTGTGTTGATGACACACTGTACGTTATGGTGCGTTCAAGTCATCTTGTAAAGATCATATTTACGAGTTGAACGTACATGAACGCCACCACAATGTCGTAAATAGGAGTGGGAAGCTCTGGATTTTCTTTAAGCCCCGGTCTTTACGAGTTGTGGTGTAGTAATCAGGACAGAAGTGGTTAAAGTGGACAAAAGAGACACCAGGTGTAAACGGGAATGTGTCTCCCTCGTCTACTTGTGATCCGATCGACCAAAACGCATCTTAATACCAGGAATAAACAGAGCCTATGTAGCTCACTCTTGTATGCTCCAATCATAGAAACCACTGGAATAGTATGTGATTGAATAAATACCGGTATATACGGTAGATTTGAGCACAATCGTGAACATAAATGCACAACTTTAAAGGCTATTTCCTCAATGTTTTTTTTGCACCCTCAGATTTTAGGATAGTCATATCTCGGCCAAATATTGTCCTACCCTAACAAACCATACATCAATGGAAAGCTTATTTATTGCTTTCACACCTGCCTCATTTAGTTGGGTTGAATCGCACTAGAGTTTGTTCTTGGTGCGGTTGGTTTGGGCCGGTGTGAATGCAGCAATCGCACTCGGGGGCGCACCAAAAGCGGACCAAACAAGCGTAGCGAGACCTCCTCTGAGAAGTGGTCTCGGTACGCTTTCAAACGAACTCTGGAGCGGTTCGTTTGTGGTGAGAACGTCATCCGACCTCGAACAGACCCAACTGCCAAAGAACTGCACATTTTTGGACTAAACCGGCTGCCGTAGTCAGCGTCGCTGTGCATTATGTCACTGTTTAGCAACATTAATGTACGCCTCCTCCTGAAGTGACTCGCCGCGTACATTGTATTAAAACATTATTTTCAAGCCGCATCCTCGCTTCATTCTCAAATGTTATTGTTCGCCTAAAGTGGTGTAGACAAACTATATAATAAACTATGACCAGGGATACGGTCAGCCCACGCAGTCGTCTCTCCATAGTAAAAAGCGGCGTGTTGTCTGCCGGATTTTCCTCCTCGTTGTTTACTTCCAGGAGTTCTGACGTAATTTTCCCGCATGTTAATTCTGACCAATCGAAGAGCAGTTATGGAAATACGTTCAAGACACATCTGGCCAACGAGTGATGTGGATGTTGTCACGTGACTGCATTTTGGTTCGTTTCATCTCATCAACTGATTCGGACCAGAGCGATCAGTGTGGTGTGAAAAGGAACCAAAACGCCTGAAAAATGCTACAAAGTATAATTTTTCTCCCTTGGTCCGGACCAAATGAACCGAACTACAGATGTGAAAGCACCCTAAATCTCAATTTTAAAAAATTGATCCAGGTGACTGGTTTTGTGGTCCAGCATCACATGTAAGGATGAACAATGCTAGAGCCTTTATGTAAACATGTTGCATGCTAAGTTTGTCCAATCAGTGACACTGACACAACGTACGAACACCCAGGATTAATTGTTAACCCCGGATAAATTATGAGCAATGTGAAACGTGAAGCAAGACAACCCAGGATTGCATTTACCAGGGGTTTTAGTATGACCCACCCAGGGTTAAAGTTCAAGTGGGAAAAGCCCTATGTACTTTCTTTCAATCCTCCGAACACAAATTATGATTTTTTTTTCAATATTCTCTCATCATTTCCTCCATTGAAAGTCCACGCAACCAAAACTTTCATGCATTAAAAAGTAATCCATATGATCGAGTGATCTTCTGGAGAGAAATGATAATTGCTTTATATTGTTAATGTAGGCTTTTATTCACATAAAAACATTGATAAATGCACATACGACCTCATTAAATGTGTGTCCTCGATGCATGAGAATTGAGAACCAATGAGGTTTGTTCTCATGTCACACAAACACGTTTAAGTTTCCACAAGAACCAGTGAAGGTTTTATTTCTTGTGCGATTGAGCTGCCGTTATTTGTTCATTTTTATGCATGCAATGAATTGCAGTGTGCATTTGTGGGAAACTTTTATGCTTTGATTTAACAACTAAAACAGAAAAATATCAAGTTTGGCATTTGCAAAAATTTTTTTGGGGGAAATGGCCAGTAGCTCCGTTTGTTGATCCATCTGTCAATAGATATTACTGTAATATTTCTTAAAATAACCTGCATATCAAGTTTTTTACATTTCTACTTTGCTTCAAAAATATGTAACAAGTATTTTATTTGTTACCACTGGCTATTGTTCGGGTGAACCATTAGGCAAAATCCTCTGTAAAGAACAAACAAACAAATGAATGTACTTGTAATTTTTTTTTAATTAAATCAATGTACTAATGGTTGCATGCATGGAGGTGTAATGTATATTTGATCGAGTGATAACCGCTTGTTCACTTGGTGATTAATCCTTCCATTTCCGCAATTTTCAGCCACTTGAGGCGATTTGTGGACGTATTGAACACGTGATAGGCACTTTTTGACTGTATTTTGCTATTCTTTCCACACATTCACGGCATGCTTTAAGACCTCAATGTGAACTCGACAAGCTCAAGGGAAACCAAACAGACCCTTTCTGCTTCTAAAACTTTATCCACTGGTGTCGCTGTTGGATGTGTTATTATTAGTAGGTTATTTGTCATATTATCTTAATGTTTACATTATATCATTACAACATTACATGCCTGCAGGCGCACCGAATCGAAGTCATTACATTGAGAAATTAGTAACATGATGGTAGAGACGGGCTTCATTTGTCTTTTTCATCAGCCGTCACTGGATCAATCTGTTATTTTGCCATTTCCATTAAACCTCTAAAACGCGCAACTCAATGTATTTCAGACACGCTGCATGTATCATTCCTGAATGTATGTCATTTTAGTTCTGTCTTTGCAGATCTTGTGTGAAGAGTGGGCGAGTTACAGCATATTCTACAAGTACCAGCCCATCGGACTGATCAGGTATTATCCTGAATGCTGCCAGAGACAGGTTTGACCGGCTATTATGAAGCAAGAGGAGAAATTTTTGAATTAATCAGATTGTCAAAAGTCCTATTCAGACAGGATTTGTTTAAAGGACACACTCGGTAATGTTAATCATGATTTTGCATAGGATGAGCAATGTCTGAAGAAATGACCAAAATGGGTGTGTTTACTGGACTAATGTACCGCCATTGTCATGACTAACCTATTGTAATGATGTCAATGACATGAGACAGAAAATTACATGATTTTTCTTTCTGGATCTATTAATTTATTTTAAAAAATGCATAGATACAATTAATTGAATACACCTCTTCTATGATGAGCATGTTTTAATTTTCTGAATAATACTTTTTTTTTTAAATATTATAAAGACGGGGCATAAAGTTAAAAATGTCAAAGTAATAAAATATTATTATATATTTATTTGAATGAAAAAATATTATTTAAACAACTGCTTTACTGCCGATTGCAATTTTAAAAGTATGTGGTGCAACCAATTATTATTACATAGTTTTTTATCATAATTTTTACTTATGTCATTACTTAACATGACATTTTTAGAATCAACAATCCATTAACATTTGGGTAAGTCTTGCTCTCTCGTAGCCAGACCTTCAGATTTTTTCTACTGGCCCGTTTACATTTTTTTACTTTAAATTTTCACTGGCCCCACCACAAAAAAAGTAATAAACATAGGCCTAAAAAATAGGCCTAGTTATAGTCTTCATTGTTTTTGACCCATAACCTTAATAAATAAGCCTGTGACACCAAAAACTACTAGACTAACTCTAACTCTAACTCATATAAATTTCAGCAAATTTTAACTGTCATTCATAAAATAAGAACAAACAATAAGTTTGTATTATTGTAAAACAATAATTTGAGTTGTTTTAACTGAAAGCAACTTGCATTAATCCATCTTAAAATATGTCAGTGCCATTGTTTTGTCTCAAGATGCAAACCAGTAATGTTTTTTTTTCTTTTTTTTTCTAAGGCACATTTATAAAAGCTACTTAATTTCTAATTGAACTAGCCTAATCCTGGCTTAATCTAAGCCCTGTATGTGAAACCGGGCCTATGTTTACTAGGATACTCTGCATTTTTTGATGTAATTTTGTGTCTGTTCAAGTGCAAGATGACGTGAAAGAGAGCTGGATTCAGCATTTGCACGCTGTCTGAGAAGCGGCTTTCTGGGTGCGCACACACTTCTCGCGCTATTGAATTGAGTTCTCTTCCGCGTCTTCTTGGGCTTGACTATTTAAATAGGCCAGGCTTAAAAACACATGCAAATGAGATCGTTTCATCAACTATCCCAAGCGACAGTCCTTATTATCGAGGATGTATTCTTTCTGATGTTTACTTGATAGTCATTTTAACTTCTTTTACTTCATTGCCCTAATTGTTGTTCTTTATTCTCTCTCAGGAAGTATTTTGGTGAGAAAGTGGGCCTGTACTTTGCGTGGCTGGGTGTGTATACTCAGATGCTAATCCCAGCAGCGGTTGTGGGTGTTATCGTGTTCCTGTACGGCTGCGCCACTGTGGACGACAACATTCCCAGGTCAACTTTATGTAATGGTTTATTTGGATTGTTTTTGTACACCGTGCGCTAACTAGCATTCGACCCCTCCCTAAACCACTGACAGCTTTGTACATACATATTCTGCCTATTAATTATGTAGCATTAGTTTGTGTCACATACTTTTGATTGACACATTCTTATCAGTGTCATGGAGTTTAAACACATTCCACTGCCACTGGAAACAAGTGTCTCCGGACAGTGTGTACCTACTCTTTTTGCAATGGCTTTGAACTTTGCGGGAAGATTTTTTTTTTAAAGAAGAATATGCCTGGGCGTCTCTGAAAGAAACCACTGCTGCACTTTGCAAGAGAAACGTCTGGATGCTGAAGTGTGTGGCAATTAGGGAGTTTAGAGTGGGCTTGAAATGCTGCGACTGTAATGGACTGTAATGTAGTGTATAATGAGAGTGACTCAGTGTTCGCTGGCTGTCTCACGACGACATTCATTAATTCCACAGATGCCACTGCTGAAAACAAGCTGTTCCCAAACCTATGCGATGCCTACCTAGGCATCATAGCTGTACAAAACAGTGTATGTGTATGTTTAATTAATTGGGTAATACATTTTCTCTCTATTTACTGATATTTGTGTGTGTGTGTATATAAAACACCATTTCCAGTAAAAATGCAGTAAAATCAAAAACCTGGGATTTGTTAATTCTCTTTAATGTTTATTTAACTGGCAAAAGTAAAGTAAAGATAACTGACAAACTTTTGATCACTGAACAAATTTGGGTTTTGATGGTTGCAACACACTCAACATTTGGGACATGTGTCAGTGTCACATCACCTTTCCTTTTAACTCTTTCCCTGCTATTGACAGACATTTCCGTCATTTATGAGTCAACGGTTCTCCTTCATTTTATTTTTATTTTTTTATGATTGATTTTAGTTTTTATTGTTTAATTTGTAATTCATTTAGACATTCTCATATTATATTACTATAATTATGTGGGTATCACAATTATTTACCCAAGATACAGTAATGGCTAAAAGTGATTTCTGGAGGGGATATTTGTTTTTAATGACTCTAAAAGTTTGATTAAACCATCAAAATATGAGAAAGTTGTATTTTATTTTTTAATATTGTAAATATGAGGGAAGAACAAAACACTAAACTTGGTAAAGGTATTGATCTGACACAATTATTTGTCAAAAAAAGGCAAACTACAGCTACAGGTTTTATTTTCCTATGCAAAAAAAACAATGCATAGAAAAACTAAAAGCTCACATGAAAAAGCAAACATTGATTACAACATAAGCAGTTATTAATGTTGTGTTGGTTCTCTCTTGTTCATCATTTATTTGGGTCACACTTTAGATTATGGTCCAATTCTCACTAATAACTAACTATTAACTTTGACTTTTGCCTCAATAAACTCATAATTACTGCTTATTAAATGAATGAATGAATGATGCATTTATAATACTTTGTAAGGTAATTAAGTTTAGGATTAACGAATGTAGAATATGTTCATGCAGAATAAGGCATTAATATGAGCTTTATAAGTACTAATAAACAGCCAATATCCTTGTAATATGCATGCTAATAATCAACTAGTTATTAGGGAGAATTGAACCCTAAACTAAAGTGTTACCTTTCTCTGTATGACAGCATGCCTAAAAAATTGTTTCATTGCATTATTATAAGCACAACTATCCAATATGCTTACAATATCTTTAACAAAAATGTAATAATATTCGTAATCAAGGATGAAAATGTCAAAATTTCCTAAAACAGTCGTCACTTTTGGCCACTACTGTAGTATTTTCTGCTTGTTAGAGTGTCATGTAGCAACACGCAGAAGCCAAACTCTAATTGAGTTTCCAGTGCTCAATGTGAAGATCACTATTATACAGTGCGTACAGTTTCATATTAGTCATTTTGTTGAGGATGCTACCTTAGGAGATACTTTAAGCCAAAGTTTTGATGTTTTACAACCGAGATGAAGAAAAATTTTCCCTTTTAGACTGAAAAAAAACAAACAATTCATGACACTGTAAAATCTAACATTGTTCTTACTAAGACTTTTTTAGTTAACTTTACTTAATGTCCAATAATTTGTTGATCTTACTTAAAATCATTTAGTAATCTGTACTGTTTGCATGCTATGCCTTTGTTACTCAGAAAACCCAAGTAAACATTACTTGACTGGTTTGAGTACCATTTTGTCAAAGCAAAAAAACAGGCGGGGCAAATGTTTTTTGAGGCGGGGCAATTCTTTTCACTTATTTCTTCCACTTCTGCAGTCATCATTCATTTCATCATTCATCATTCGTCACCTGGAATGTTATTGTCAATAAAACAAACATTTTTGGGAGAACGGCACATAAGTTGACTTCATAAATTCATTTTGATATCCTAAAATTTCTCACCGTTATTGTAATTGGTGTTCCCTTTGGTTGGACATTTGGAACGTCATTTATATTATTGTAATTCTCTTCCAATTGATGCAGTGATGCAACATGAAATCGCAGTTATTTGATTTCAAAGGAAGTGAAGTAATAAATATTATATATATTTATACTTAAATTATGTCCATGTTTTGAATGAATGTATTAATGATATATAACATAACTTTAATGTATAATAAGGATCTTTTAACATTTTATTGCTAACTCTTATGGCATAAACTTTAAATTGGGTTGATGCACTCTAAAAAATGCTGGCTTGTTTTAACCCAATTTTGGGTCAAATATGGACAAACCCGAACGTTGGATCAAAAATGCAATTTAAAAATGTAACCCAATGGCTTGGTTTACTATTTGACCCAAAATTGGGTTAAAACAACCCAGCATTTTTTAGAGTGTATAATCCCTCTTAATTTGTGACAATATCTTGCTATTTTTCTTGAGTCACACACAGACTTCAACATTCAGCATGCAAACCACAACAATGGTAACAAGTTTTTATTTTTATTTTTTATTAGACCATTACAATTTTATTCGCTGTCTCTTGTGAGTATAACCCCAATAACGATAGCAAATAAAATTGTAATGGTAAAATAAAGCTAAAAATAGTAAAACAAAGCAATTAATTTATTCATGCCGCAATGCACTATGGGAGTACACTTCCTCAGATCACAGATAGAATTACGTTGACAAAACTTTAATGGATTAAGTTATGCTTACTTAATTAAATTGTGCAAACTTATTGCCTTAATTTAATTAAGTTTTATTTTTTTACGGTGTAATAGCTTTTCTTGGTGTCTGGGGAAACATTTCTGAAAATATTTTGTTTTGTTTTGTTTACTCAGCAACGAGATCTGCGACGAGAGAAACAACATCACCATGTGCCCAATGTGTGACCGAGCGTGCAGCTACTGGAAACTGGTCACGGCTTGCGGGACGGCCAGGGCCAGCCACCTGTTCGACAACGCGGCCACAGTCTTCTTCGCCATCTTCATGGCACTGTGGGGTCAGCAGCTCCATGCGACTTTCATGTTCACACGCACGCTTTCTTGCTGCTGTACACCAACTGTTGTGTCCCTACATATCGAGGACAGATTTGATCTGGCAAATGTTGGAAGGGATTTGTGCCCTGGTTTTACACTCCTCTTTAAATCCCCCCCCGTACTCATCCCAGCTCAGATGCTGAGCTTCTTAAAAAGCTGGTTATTTTAGCAAAAGCCCTAAATTTGCCTTTCCTGTTTTGATCCCCTGCAGTTACAAGCTTTGAAATGAAAAATGACACCCTATGACAAAGCTACTTGATAACTTGAGTCCGCTTTAACCCTCTGGTGCTCCTCACATGGGGGTCAAAAATGACCGATTGTATTTTTATTAAAATTTTTGTTATATGTTCTATATTTTAGTTCAATAATGCTTTTTATGTTATAAATTGTATTTTTAAGGGATTTTATGGTACTAAATTATATTTATGCAGGTGTTAAAATCCATTTATTACACTTTTTGAGCATAGACCTGAAAATATAATTTAGCAAGTATATAGCAAGTGCCAAAACCTTTGCCAAGTTTCATATCATTCTGATGAAGTTAACATTTATTTTTTAAAAACTTAAAAGATTTTGGTACAAAATGATAGAAGAGCACCAAAGATTCAACCCTTTATAAGTGAACCAGAAAGTGAATCAAGTGGAAAGAGAAACCTGTCATTTTTGCATCCATAAAAAGTGGTCTCAGGTCTTCTTTTTAGTTCGCTTTATTTTTTTCAATCCACTTTTCATTCACACTGACCTAAAGTGAAATGCACTTTCGGTTTAGTTCTCATCAAAAGAGGTTGTGGGGAGCATTCACACATTAGCTAAAATTGTGAACCGGACTCAGACCTTTAAAACGAACCAAGTGTGAAAACACTATTAAAATACAGATTCCTAAAAAAGATTTTACAGCCCAATTCGCCGTTGGCTAAGCCACACCCTAGAATGTAGATTGACCAATCACAGCGCAGCCAAGAACGAGCTCCCACGGAGGTCCGACACTTCTTCACAGCGCTCCATTGACTTTAACACAGGCGTCTCATATTTTTGGTCTCGGCAGGCTATTACCGTCGTAGTTTTATCAAAAATATGGTTAAACGTTGTGCCTGGGGCATTTGTAACACAGATACGCGTTTCCCAGAGAGGTTGGAGGGGGGTGTCCGTTTTTTTCCCTTCCCAAAACCGAAGTCAAATCCTGACAAGTGTCGTTTTTGGATTAAACTGTGTGGACGTCTTCAGTCAGCGAAACCCCTCAAGATCAACAACACACTTTTGTGTTTTAACCTTACTGTGAAGTTATACTAGTTAGACAGTTTTAGGTTATGATTTCGGTTCTCTACCCTAATTGTTGATACGCTAGCACACGCTGCTAATAAATACAACTTTATACTGGCTTAGTCCGTTTGCTTTGTAATAACGATTATAGAAGTGAATGGAGACCTACCCAGCTTTGCATGAACAGAGTGTTGCTGCTTGATATTGTTAGTCCCAGCCTCCGTCTCCATTAGGATATGTGGTGGTCCATTTTTTGACTGTGACCGTTATGCTTTTGCCTCTATTTGGATGCCTTGTTGTTGCTTGCGTTTCACCGGTATGTCTTGAATACAGCCTTCGAACGCACACTGCAGCCCCTTTTGCCTACTTCTATCGGACACTTTATTTGCTGCTTTATAAAAGTTTGATAAAATTTCAGCAGGAAGAGCTGTCACAGCATAAGCCATGTTGATACCAAACCAGAGCCCAGATGAAGTTGACGGACGTAGCAACAGTAACTAAGGGGGGCGGGGCTTAGCCAAAGGTGAATTGCAATAGAAGAAACTGGCTCTTTGTGTACGAGTCCTTTCCAAAGTTATTTCATGAAAAATATGTCACGTGCCTGGATTTATAAACAAAAAGACTTCACTTGTGTAACTACATAAACAGCAATGAGCCGATCTGTATGTTTGAATGTGGGTTTGTTGGTGAAGGTTACCTCTCTGTGTCACACAGCCACCATGTTCATGGAGCACTGGAAGAGAAGGCAAATGAGGCTAAATTACGTCTGGGACATGACCGGCTTTGAAGACACAGAGGTTAGTCACGCACACCCATGTTGACCAAGAAAACTATAAACTGTAACTGTATACGACAGTGATGTACATGTTGATAAGATACTCATGTGAGTTTATGTATGTTTTGTAGGTGTGTTATATTATTTTCTTGTATTATCCTGAGGCTTGGGTGTAAAGAAATACAGATGTCTTTTTTTATTGATTCAGTGCCATGAAATCAAACTGTTTTTCACTGTTTTTTTTTTTTTTTTTTGTCCTGTTTTGTATAGGAGAAACAAAAGGTTTGGAATTGGTTCATTCATAGTATTAACTGAATTTATTTATTTCCTAACCTTACAGTTGCATTTTAGTACTAACATATTCCTCACATCTTAAAAGTCGTCTTCAAGCATTGTCGTCACATTCTTGCTTGTGTAAAGTATTTCACCGGCACTATCTATCGGTCTGTTGTTGTGGAGGTCTGGGAGATTCCTGTTCTCTCTTCCTCCGGCCTTACAGGTCAAAAGCTGCTCACTTTCCTTTCGGCAGTCACAGTCTTTCTGGGCTCGCCACTGTTTATGTGGATCAAATGAGGAGGAGGAACTAATAAAACCTAAAGCTGCTGATTGTGGAAAGGAATATGTTTTCGTGGTGCTGAGAGCTTTTGGTTTTAAGGATAATACTTTCACTGGACGTCTAATGTGTTGCTATTACCAGATTTTCCGTTCTATTCACTGATCATGCACATGGCTGCTTTTGGCTCCATAACCAGTTATCTCTTTCCACTTTATTTTTTTTATTTTTTTATTTTTTTTACTGGTTTAATTCCTGTACTGTACGTGTTATGATTTGCTTTCTCTGTTTTTCCCCAGAGTCATCCTAGAGCAGAGTATGAGTTCCATGTCATGAAGAAGTCCTTGAAGAAAGAGCAATCGCCAAAGGTAGGTCTTTATGAATCTACAGATGACCATTCATGCATATTGCAAACAAAATGGCAATAACTTTCTCAAAATTCCAAGATATAATCTAATTGGCTGGCTTTACACCATTTCTGGGACTCAGGGTGATTTATATATCCACCATAAAACAAGTATTTTTAAATTTCAACACAAATTTCTGTGTGTGTGTGTGTGTGTGTGTGTGTGTGTGCGCGCTGGGTAGGTTTAGGGATAGGGGCCGTGTAAGGGGAATATACAGTTTGTACAGTATAAAAACCATTACGCCTATGGAGAGTCCTCATAATGTAGTTGCACAAATGCGCGCGTGTGTGTGCGTGTGTGTGTATGTGTGATGGGTAGGTTTAGGGATAGGGGCAGTGTGTGTGTGTGTGTGTGTGATGGGTAGGTTTAGGGATAGGGGCAGTGTGTGTGTGTGTATGTGTGATGGGTAGGTTTAGGGATAGGGGCCGTGTGTGTGTGTGTGTGTGTGTGTGATGGGTAGGTTTAGGGATAGGGGCAGTGTGTGTGTGTGTATGTGTGATGGGTAGGTTTAGGGATAGGGGCAGTGTGTGTGTGTGTGTGTGTGTGTATGTGTGATGGGTAGGTTTAGGGATAGGGGCCGTGTGTGTGTGTGTGTGTGTGTGTGATGGGTAGGTTTAGGGATAGGGGCAGTGTGTGTGTGTGTGTGTGTGATGGGTAGGTTTAGGGATAGGGGCAGTGTGTGTGTGTGTATGTGTGATGGGTAGGTTTAGGGATAGGGGCCGTGTGTGTGTGTGTGTGTGTGTGTGATGGGTAGGTTTAGGGATAGGGGCAGTGTGTGTGTGTGTATGTGTGATGGGTAGGTTTAGGGATAGGGGCAGTGTGTGTGTGTGTGTGTATGTGTGATGGGTAGGTTTAGGGATAGGGATAGGGGCAGTGTAAGGGGAATATACAGTTTGTACAGTATAAAAACCATTATGCCTATGGAGAGTCCTCATAATGTAGTTGCACCAATGCGCGCGTGTGTGTGTGTGTGTGTGTGTGTGTGTGTGTGTGTGTGTGTGTGTGTGTGAGATGGGTAGGTTTAGGGATAGGGGCAGTGTGTGTGTGTGTGTGTGATGGGTAGGTTTAGGGATAGGGATAGGGGCAGTGTAAGGGGAATATACAGTTTGTACAGTATAAAAACCATTACGCCTATGGAGAGTCCTCATAATGTAGTTGCACAAATGCGCGCGTGTGTGTGCGTGTGTGTGTATGTGTGATGGGTAGGTTTAGGGATAGGGGCAGTGTGTGTGTGTGTGTGTGATGGGTAGGTTTAGGGATAGGGGCAGTGTGTGTGTGTGTATGTGTGATGGGTAGGTTTAGGGATAGGGGCCGTGTGTGTGTGTGTGTGTGATGGGTAGGTTTAGGGATAGGGGCAGTGTGTGTGTGTGTATGTGTGATGGGTAGGTTTAGGGATAGGGGCAGTGTGTGTGTGTGTATGTGTGATGGGTAGGTTTAGGGATAGGGATAGGGGCAGTGTAAGGGGAATATACAGTTTGTACAGTATAAAAACTATTATGCCTATGGAGAGTCCTCATAATGTAGTTGCACCAATGCGCGCGTGTGTGTGTGTGTGTGTGTGTGATGGGTAGGTTTAGGGATAGGGGCCGTGTAAGGGGAATATACAGTTTGTACAGTATAAAAACCATTACGCCTATGGAGAGTCCTCATAATGTAGTTGCACCAACGCGTGTGTGTGTAGTTTGTCATTGTTGAGCAGTAGGCCCCTTGTCCAAGTGGGTAGTTCTTGGCTGGAATAATCTACAATGTGGACCAGACCATATGCTGATTAAAAAAAAGTGCATTTATTTGTGCTTGGCACAGAACAGGCAGGGCTGCTCTTACAATATTTTGGTCTGTAGACTTATGCATGCCATCCTTGCTGACTGTCATAAGGATGTCTGGATTATTGGGTTTTACGCTCAGTAGATGTTGACCTAGTTGCAGTATAAATGTTATGTGACAGCACAGCTGTAAGGCATGTCTAAGGGCTTGTTTTGCTCAGTTTGGCTTGACCCTATCTGTCCCTTCACAGGCCATAGTATGCTGGAGGATTGCTTAAGCTCCTGTTGCTAGATGTATGTGTTGAGGTGTATGCTTTTAACTCGCATTTGACAATTCATGTCTTGTTCTAGGCAGGAAATGTGAAGCTGACATGCACAGACAGAATGCCAGCTTACATGACCATTATCGTCATGATGATTTTTTTGGTAAGACCTGATTAATTTATTCGATTTATTGTGGTATAATGCTATATTCTTTTGCAATAAATTGAATTATGCTAGAGTTATTTAGCGGTTAAAGTACTTTTTGTTCAACAACCAGTAAATTTATTTTATATATGGGTGGCCATCACGCTGGAATCACACGAACATCCGAATACAACTCACTTGATCTCATTAAGCCCCCTATTATCAGACATTTTCGTTGCAGAATAAAGAATACATTTACATCTTTGAAGTGTGTTTGGTGTTGGAAACCAAAAACATTTGCTTTTGCATGATCCTGCATTCAATTGGTGCGAGTAAATAATTAGATTTTGAATCGAGTCACTTTTCTTATTGTGTGCATTTGTGTGCTCAATGCAGATCTTTGTGACCTTGGTCATCGTGTTTGGTGTGGTGCTATACAGGGTCTCCATTATGACTGCCCTGCACATGAGTTCCACTCCCACTTTCCGCACTAATATACGGGCCACCGTTAAAACGACTGGGGCTGTCATCAACCTTATCATCATCATCATCATGGATGAGGTCTATGGGGCAATTGCACGTTGGCTCACTATTATGGGTACGTCTGGTTATTGTTTTCAAGACATGTAGCTTGTTGCAAAAAGCTGTGGTCACAGTATGTGCTGTTGTTTTCTACTCATCAGAGGTGCCAAAAACGGACAAAAGTTTTGAGGAGAGGCTGATCTTCAAGACGTTCATACTGAAGTTTGCAAATGCATTTACCCCTATTGTGTACCTGGCATTCTTCAGAGGCAGGTAAGAGCATTGAACCAAGCAGTCACTCTGAAACTAAATGCACGTTGTTAACAAGTCAGCACTGGGATTCCCTTTGTTAGAGCGACAAGCTCTGTTTCATAACCTAGTGAGCTGCCCTGCTGTCTGCTGTCTACATAGGCATCTGCCCTCTAAGTCAGTATCCTAATCTAAATAAAGGTGAATTTGTAATGCCGTATAGACAAAAACTCCCTAAAAATAGTGATCTTCACATGAAGAACATGAGAGATTTTGAGAAACAAAACTAACTAAAAACCATACTACTGTTGCAACACACAAATACTGTGTCAAATAATAGAGCCCAGGGTGGCAGCATGTCAACGCACACTGGATTATTTGTAGAGGTTTAATCATGCATGTAGGAAGGATGGAGTATTGCAGGAGCATTGCAGTAGTCCAGTCCAGAGATGACAATAGCCTTGACAAGGAGTTGTGCTGCAAGCTTCATCTAAAATCCATGTGTCTAGATCCCAATGATTATGTATAACGAAAAGGGCAAGGGGCCAAGCACTGAACCCTGGGGTACCCCCATGAATGGTTAATGTGATTTAAGATGCTGCTTCCTTCCAAGATACCTTATTAATTGTAGGTTCTGGGGATTTGCATTAGCAGACAGCAGGACAATTGATCTAGATGCATGTTTTGCCAGCCGCAGGGCTTCAGTGACAAAGATATGGTCTCCCGATTAATTTCTGCTTTCGAGTGTCTGCTTTTAAATTGCCAAAAAGAGATCAGTGACTTATGATACTCATTTCACTAGGAACCTGCGATTGATGCCATTTTCTCTCTTGAGTTTGGTTTCACGAAGAACATCTGATATCCAAGGGTTAGTGGGCGTTTTGTGCAAACGGGCCTGGAGGAGGGAGGACAGATGCTGTCTAGACAAGATGTTCAAGTGCATGTAAATGCATTATTTACATAAGAGAGGAGGAGCTTTTAGCCGGGTGAAGAGAGGTAGGTGAGTATAGAAAAAAAGATTGGTGGGTAAGAGGGAGTGGAGGTTATATTGGAAGAAAACTATAGTGTGCAGCCAGGTGGAAATCACAAATGTACAATGCAATGGAGTAACAAGGCCATTGTCTGTGGTACAGTTACTTGTGTAAATGAGGCCCAATAGGTTTCCTGATTTGTAAGTTGGTGAGATGGTTAAACCAGGTTTTCCAGGTGACTGTATAACCAAGAACCACAATTGGGCTACCATCTTTAGGGAAAGTGGATAATAACCAAGCTGACGTAGAGGATGATATAGAGTATAATGACCTATCGAATTACTGTCATAGTAATTGCATGAAATTTAAAAGAATTATTGAGAGCTGTCTGATTTGTTCACTCCTGACTTTTGGATTTCCAGAGTTGATGCCAAACAAGAGCCGTAGTCTCTTTCTACTGAATGGGGTTGAACAATACACAACACATAAAGGAGGAAGGAAGGTAGAAATAAGTGCCTTGTTTGTACAAGGACTTGTACAAAACTTCAGTTGCACAGGTACACATGCGGGTCATTACATAAGTTAATTATTCAAAAAAGAAAGGCTTCACATGATAAGGATTTTTAAGACCCTGACACGCCAAGCTGATGGTCGGCCATCGGCCAACTTTGGGCCGCCCTTGAGGATCGGCCGGCCAGTTTTTGAGGTGTTCTCCGTATCGTCAGACCCCGCCAGTGGGCTTTTTGGCCAATTGAGCATGTTGAATTGGCGTCCGTCAGTGAGAGAGAGAGAACTCTAATTGGCTGTTCAGCATAGCGAACGAGTCAAGTGTACGAGAATAAAAGCAAAAGTGATAAAAGCGAGCAAAGAAGTCAAGACGGCACAGACAGAAGGCTGTTCTAATTTTTACGCCATCTTACCTGAGCATTTCAATGCACAAATATTTTCAAAACAACATAAACCTTCTGGAATGAGGAAAGTGATCCGCACGAATGATAATTAATGGTTTGTATATCTGCAGTTCTAGTTTCGTTGTTCCTTTTTGAATGACAAGTATAGACTATTGAGACCTGCTGATATAGAAAGTAACTTCCTCACATGCAGGCTCAGAACGCACATGCTAGTTGACAGTCAGCTGTGGTCTCTGCGGTGTTCAAGCGCAGCTTTTTAGCCGGCACGAGGCGACAACACATTCGGTTTTCATCACCGTTAGTACTTTTAATGTCGGCATGGTGTGTCACGGCCTATAAAGTGTGTGAGTTATCAGTATTTAAATGAATTAAAAACGGCTAAACGCCTTTTGGATTAGCGAAACAATGCATATATTGTCAAAGGCTGAAACAGAAATATTGCAGGACTGCTACCGCCCTACAGTACAAGAGCAATTAAAATAATCAACACTCCTTTTTAATACTATGGTCTAAACAAACAAAAGCATGTATTACGCTTACACTTACTACTGCAGACTTGTATTGGCACATCACTTTGATGATCTTTTATGGGTCATTCACAGTGACTCACTGCATTGCTACTGCCAGGTATTTAACTGGCACTGGCAGTTCCCTGTCTGCACTCTTTGGTATTCACAGCTTCTTATAACTTCTCATGCGCCATTCAACTCCAATGAAATTGCAATCCCTCAATGAAAATGTGTGATGTCCCGTGGATTTATCATCACGTATAGCTGTGAGTGTGAACACCAAAATGGTGTATTGTCCTTGCTGCAATACCAGCTTAGACCAGCATGAATGTCTATGTGCCTCCATGCTGGTTTTTGGTTTCTGAGCAGTATAATATTGCTCACTAGGTTTTGGAACAGAGCTCACCCCCCAAACTTTTACTGTAATGTCTGTTTTGTGAATCTCCACTTGCATTTGTGCATTGGCTGGTACATTCAGCCCTTGACCTTCCTCTATCCAATGCCTCCAGACTCATCGGACGCCCAGGCAAATATATCTACGTATTGGGGTCTTACCGGATGGAAGAGGTACTTATCTCGTTTTCAACTTCCTTCTTTATGTGTGTGTTGGTGTGACCAGGTTTATTGACCACCTGGTGTACATGCATGTGTGTGTGTATAAGCTAAATCCATTCTGAACCATACTCTATTTTTGGAGTCTTGTAACCACATCATCGTATGATAAATAACTTGACAGATTGTCCTAGCTACCTCATTCCTTATGACTAACACATGCAAAGGTTTTGTACGCCACAGTAACTGACTGAAGTCTCTCTGTCTCACCCTACAGTGCGCTCATGCCGGCTGTCTGATGGAGTTGTGCATTCAGCTCTGCATCACCATGCTTGGCAAACAGCTCATCCAGAATAACCTGTTTGAGATTGGCGTGCCGTGAGTACACACAGCATAGAGAACATGTAGGCACGTTTCTAAGTCATTGTTCACAGAGACGACAGAAATCTGATCAATTTCCACTCTGCATTCTTTAGGGAATAATTGTACTTTGTTTTTCACACCAGAGCATTGTAAAGACCTCGCATGATCCTTTCTTGAAGCTCTTTTCATGGACAAACCTTGCTGACCTATTTCGTGGCATGCTTGCAAATACATTTTGTTGTTTTTGGACAAATGCAAATATACTGGATTGTAAGCTTATCTAATGCAAATGGTTCTGAAAAGTAACGCATGGTAAAAGACATGCATCCAGCAGATCCAGACAGAAAATCAGGAAAAAAAAATTATCAGATGCTAATTTCTGGAGGAAATCTGCAAGTCAAGTTACACGTCACAAATTCTGGGTCCAATTACTCCTTCAGAGCCCAAAAGCAAACCACAAACTGTGCTAATATACGCTCACGGTGTGCTGTACTAATAACAAATCATGATCCTAATTTTTTATTTCCATAGTGAAATCTCGATTGACCAGACAGTGAAATCATTTTTTTTACGAATCTTCAAAATATTGGTATCCGGGATGCCATGAGTCCTGTGAGTTTTTAAAAGCTTAGCTTACAGATGTGCTATAAATAATGCTTACCGATGTTGAGAATCTCACTTCAGTTACTATAGTTGACAAGACTTCGTCAAGACTTTAGCTACTGTAGTACGTATAGTCACAATTATTTTGCTGGCGATGTGAAACCTGTGATTCTTACTTGGCCATTAAGATTCCTAAAGATTACGTCATTAAACTAGTTTTGCAATCCATTTCTGTGTGGCTACTTGCAAATTCACAGGGGATTTTTTTATATATTAAAATGTTGTAGTACAAAAATCTAAGTTAATGGTGTTTATTGCTCTCTGTTGTTATATCAGTGCATATAAATGTCAATATTTAAATATTGTTCTTATATTTTTTAATGCAAAATCAAACGCATTTTTTATTCTTACTTTTTTGACTACTTGGTTGGAAAGATTGTTTTTCTGATTTGAAGAAAAAAAAAAAGTCCCTCTTTAGCCATATAAGTCATATAATAAAAGGTATAAATGTAGGTATTCAAAAATGTAAATTATATATATATATATATATATATATATATATATATATATATATATATATATATATTAAAGAAAACTAATGTTCACCAAGGCTGCATTAGTTTGATCTAAAAACAAAGTAAAAACAGTAACATTGTGTAATATTATTGTGTATTATTATTATTAGAATTATTAGAGAACTATTTTCTCTATTTATGGATTATAGAGAACTATTTTTGTTTTAATATATTTTAAAATGTAATGTATTTCTGTGATCAAAGCTGAATTTTCAGCATCATTACTCCAGTCTCCAGTGTCACATGACCCTTCAGAAATCTTTCTAATATGATGATTTAGTGGTCAATTATTATCAGTTATTATTGATGCTCAAATATTAATAATCAGTTTAGTGAATCCTTATACATTTCCTTTTGTTAAAAAAAAAAAAACCTTTTCCAAACTTTTCACAAACTGTTTGTAGAATATGTTATTACAATGGCGGAAAAAAATACAGATGTCTAATTTGCGAACATATTTTTATTGAATTTTACTACATATTTAACAAAAAAAAACACATAAAATACACTTAAATACAAACATGACTAACTCAAATCCCTCCCCCTGCATAATAAGCTGGCAGTATAGATGTCTAATTTAATCTGATCATCTGAGCATTCGTGAGGGTCTGCAAATGAGCATCATGTAATGAATATGCTGGACATCATCATTGATTTATTAATATATTTTTGTCACAGGAAACTGAAGAAACTGCTCCGACGACGCAAGATAGACAAAAAGCATCAGGAGGAGCTGAACAAAACGCTTCATCGCCACGAGAAGGACCACTTCCTTGGGCCCTTTGTCGGACTCAACCCAGAGTACATGGAAATGAGTGAGTCAGAACACAATACGCGCCCACACACACACACACACACACACACACGCACACACAGATGTATAAACGTTTGTTTGCATTCTCTCCTGGTCCTGCTGGCTCTGTTTTCTGCACTCATGTAGGAACATGGCATCATTACAAATGTATCATAATTACAATTTCCGATGATGAATTATTAAATCCGGGCTGTCCACAAACACTAATTGAAATGTCTAAACAGATTTATACACCTCATCTGTTCAAAGCACTGTTATACAAGTGTAATTCAGACCGCATGCATGGTAACCCGGGTAAATGCACATCCATGCTGTGAAGCATCTGCAGTATTATTATCATACATGGAGTTGGTGTGTTACCGGCCCCTCCTCTTATCTCGCCTCATCTGTGCTTCAGCGTGGGCTGGACTTCTGCTAGGAGAGAGGCATTATGGGTCCAAAGGGGGGCTGGCAGAGCAGTGTGAGATTATGAGCTTTAGTTCTGGCTTGAATTCATTAATAACATCCCACCCCCTCACCTACCATCCTCCATCCATACTTCTATCACTCCATCTCTCTCCCGTCCCATTCCTCCATCTTTAAACCATACTCCTCCTGAGACCCTAAACTGGTTTCAGGAGCGTCAGACAAACTAGAAAGAACCAAAAAGGATGTTAGTCCTTGTGAATTACTCTGTTTTATTCTTAAAGGGGTGATATAATGCCCTTTTCACAAGATGTAAAATAAGTCCCCAGAGTGTGTGTGTGAAGTTTTAGCTCAAAATACCCCACAGATATTTTTATATAACATATTAAAATGTAAAATTTTTGAGGGTATTAAAGCAAAAACGCACTGTTTTGTGTGTCCCTTTAAATGTAAATGAGCTGCTGCTCCCTGCACAGGGGGCGGAGCTACAACAGCTTGTGTCCTTTTACCTCACACACACATGCACTCAAAATTTCAAAAACGTTTAGCCTTTTATGTTCAAACCGGAGTCAGACAATGATGGAGAGACTCAAGAAAAAGTGACAACATGTAGAAGCAACAGGACATTTCTGAATGGTTAGTTGATGAATTTATGCAGCTTATGTGTAGTTATCTTCTAGTCATTGATTAGCATATTCTGTCTTGATCTATCAATCGTGTTCAGGGGGCGGGGTTTATGTAAATTCTAGGGTTGGTGATGTCACTAACCCGGAAGGAATGTCGTGTAGTTCCTACCAGCCGTTTGTTGTAGTAATTAATCTTTAAAAGCAAATATCTCCCTTTGCTTTGAACGTTGAGCGTTGTAACTTTGCAGATGTTGTTTCTGCTCAAATAGCAACATTACACACGAACTAAAGTTAGAAAAGTGAAATTATACTCAACCACCCCTTTAAGACCAAGTTTCCCAGCATACCAACATCAGAATTATCTTATCAGATTTAATTAAAATAAATCAAAGTAATTGTGAGTTTTGCTTTAGTGGAACCTTCTGTGGAAGCTGGATGTTTTTCTTTCTTTCTCTTATCTAGTCATTCAGTTCGGGATGGTGACCTTGTTCGTGGCCTCCTTTCCGCTGGCTCCGCTCTTTGCTCTACTGAACAACATCATCGAGATCCGTCTTGATGCCAAGAAGTTTGTGACGGAACTGAGAAGACCGATTGCAGTAAGAGCAAAAGACATCGGTCAGTATCTTCACACTGATTTTCAGTGCATCCAATGTGTGTTTGTGTGCCAATTATGTAATGTAAACATGTTTGAGTGTCTTTTGTGATTTATACTCATTATAAGACACTACAAAATATACATACGCCAAAATATGGAAGATATGGAGACAGAAAATGCCTATTAAATGTCTATTAAAAATGTTTTAATAGACATGAAAATGCACATTGCGAACTTAAATGGTTGTAATTCAAGAATGCTTTGGAATATAGATGTAAGACAAAGACATTTGGCAGATTTTTGTAGAAGTTAAATAAATTAAGAAAGTTAAACAGAAAATTATATAAAAATGTATATAAAATATATATTTTCGAAACCTGGAGGACTCTAAAAATGCAACAACAAAAAATCAAAGCCCAAAATCTGAACAAGTTGTGTTTGAAATTTTAGGGGGATATCTAATATCTATCTTTGGATGTTTTTACTGAACTCTTGCTACACTGTTCTCTGACAGTATATAGAGTGATAAGGCAGGGTATTTTTGTTTAACTCTCTAAATGCCTCTTGTTAAAGGGAACTATATCTTAAGGGTAGACTGAGGTGTAATTTCAATGATATTTCTAGGTATTTTATCGTTTATTTATTCTACAAAACATCATAGAATAGTGCATAAGTACAATAATTGTGGCACACCTTTTGTCTAAAAGTGCAGTTAAACGCAGCCAGTGAGTCTGTTTTGAACGGATCGTTTTGAATGAATGATTTAATAAGTCGCTTTTCTCACACATAGTGGCAGTTTAACAGTAGTTTTAAATTTAAACGTTTATTTTAATTCATAATTTTATATTTAAAATATTAATCTCATAACATTTATTTATGCAATTTTCACTTCAGGCATCAACTGTGACACTTCTGCAGTGCAAAAAAATATATAATTTAAATTTGATTGGTTACAGGCCTTTAGTGTTTTATTAAACCTATTCTTAAATTCAGTCAGTAAATTCAATTAGAGTAATAAGATTAGAAGACAAATTGCCCTTATAAATGGAAAAAAAGCCCCTTTAAATCAAATTACGGGAGCAAATGCCACTTTAATTACAAGTTAATTTCTTTTACCGATTTAGCCTTTCAGATCCCACTTAAATGTGCCATCTTTGTGTTTTCATCATGTTTTATTCTTGCATTTACAATGGAGTAATATATATATATATAAAATTTATATAATCAGATAATTTGCTAGCAGTGATGAATAATGTATTATTATAAATAAGTTATTTACTTGATCATATATTGCTAACTTGCCTTGCTATGGAGTCAGTGGCTAATTAACTGATTCTTAATTTTCTGGGAAATAATGTAAATGTTCCATAACTTTTTGTGTAGCCAAATCTAAAGGTATTTGTCTATCTAAACAGAAACTGCCTTTAACAATGACCCAACCATGATAAATATTCCCTGGAGTGTGACAACTTGCCCCACACTCCCCTAACTGTCTTTAGTACGATGCATGTTTCAATGCACTGTTTAATCCCAGTGAAAGGCTAAAAAGTATAAAAACTAAAAGCATGGGATCAGTGTATATCAAGCCATTTTCCTTGGTGCATAATCATTTGCAGCTTAATGACAATCATTCATCACCACCTAGTGGTAATATGTGCCTTTATGGCTAAATCTCATGAAACCTGCTTTTTTTCTTATGTTCATTTAGAGTATGATTAGCCTATATTTATTATGATTTTATATAAGAATACATTTTGCTTAAATCAAAAAGTGTTAATATATATTTTATTTTAATGATGATTAAGGGATGACATTCAGCCTTACCCAGCTGCTAATATAAGTATATTTTAAAACACAAATATGTGAGATCTAATGTGTTTCTGTTTCTTTGTCTTGAAGGAATCTGGTACACTCTTCTCCGAGGACTCAGTAAAGTGGCCGTCATAGTGAATGTAGGTTTGCAATCCCCTGTGTTTGTTCTGAAGCATCAGCTGCTGTTCTGTGATGAACGTGTTGTGAAGTCCGTTCTGCTCAGCTCTCAAAGTAATCCATAGTGGAAAGTGTCACTATACTGCTTGTCTACATTAATCCGGAGACATTTGAAAATGGCGTTTTCGTTTATAAACGCTCTCCGTCCACACTAGCGTTTTCAGGCGTTTTTTGACGTTTCAGTGTGGATGAGAAACTTTTGAAAACGCCTGAAAATGCTAAATTCACCGCAGGACAGCAAATGTGAGTAAATTCTGTCATCTTTGCAGGACTGTGATATGAAGAGTGCAATGTAGAATATTTTTAGCAACAGTGTGAAAGTGAATGGCACATAACACGCACAATACTGGTATAAACATGAATATCTATTGGTACAATATGCGTCACATGACTACATTTACGTCATCGTTTTTAAATAGCACCGGTTCTCTTACAAAAGTACTCTCGTACTGCGTAATATTTTACGCTAGGGGAAAAACTCTTTTCCACGAGATATTGAAGCCAAAAATTATCCTTAATTTTGAAATAATGTAAAACGCATTGCGGCAGCATGCAGACATAGGGCGAGACGGCTCGTGTGCCTATTGGCTGTTCTGCGGCAACTGCAGCAGCCTATCGAGAGACGTTAAGGATCATTTTTGGCTTCAATATCTCGTGGAAAAGAGTTTTTCCCCTAGCGTAAGATATTACGCAGTACTCGTTCCCTCTCTAGAGATAACCGAGGTTACGTTAGTAACCGAGTACGTTTCACAGTCCGCACTACAGCGTGAAAACGGCATTTTCAAATGTATCCACTTTGGAGCGCGTTTTCATAAAAGCTTCGTTTTCATTAATAAAAACGCCATCTCAGTGTGGACGGAAGGCCAAACCGGAGAGAAAAATATACGGTTTCAAACGAAACGTATTAGTGTGGACATGGCCGTTATGATTTTACACAGGTGTGCTATAACTTTTCTAAATGATCTGACTTCATTGTCAGCAGGTGAAAGAAATCTCAGCCATTATATTAGCAATGACTAGAGCTGTGTTCAAATCCCCCCCCCCCCGTTCACTCTTCCCTACATTACTCACTCATATAGTGCAGTCGAGGGAGTGTGTGAACCCGGACACTAGTGCACTGGAAGAACTGACGCTTCTGCATAATTTGTGCGGTTTAATAATCATTTGAAGCTTAGCAAACTCGCAGCTCCAGTAATGAAAAGATTTATCTTGAACTCTGTCATGGAGACTAGCATGTCTAAACCTTATTTAATAATCAACTAAAAGAGAATCGATACCTGGCTGTATAATATTAAGCTGGAGCTTTTTGGCAAATGGATGATTGAGCTGTGAGCGCCATCTTCTGGTGAAACACGGGAATTCATTCATGCATTATGGGTATTTTCTATCCGTTAAGATTGGTTGTACACCCAGTGCATTATGGGATTGAATGAGTGCACTCGATAATGTCCACTATGGTTTCGGACACTATAATTGGCTCTCTCCTCAAATAATGCCCTATTTTACGGGTACAGTGGGCGATTTCAAACACAGCCTAATATCAGAGACCGGTTAGCAAACCCCCCTAACGCGTGTTCCTGTGTCCCTCTTCAGGCGTTTGTGATCTCCTTCACCTCTGACTTCATCCCACGCCTGGTCTACCAGTACATGTACAGTCCAGACGGGACTCTTCACGGCTTCGTCAATCACACGCTCTCATACTTCAACGTCAGCCACTTCCAGCCTGGCACGGAGCCGCTGCAGCCGCTACACCTGGGCTACCGCGTCGACGTCTGCAGGTACATGTACTGTACAGGTACTGTAGGTGTGACTGTATATGCTATATTCATAATGTTTACACTATCCACAGATATAAAGATTACAGGGACCCTCCGTGGTCTGACACGCCATACGAGTTCTCACGCGAGTTCTGGGCCATTCTGGCGGCCGCGATTCGCTTTCGTCATCGTCTTTCAGGTCAGAACCATATTCTGTGTGTGTGTGTGTGTGTGTGTGTGTGTGTGTGTGTGTGTAAATACTGTGTTGGACTGCTGCATCCATCAACAGAAAGAAGTCAAAGGAGATCCTCAGGGTTCAAGCTGACCAAAATATGAATTTGAAAAATATCTGACGGAGTTGACATAAATTGATGACAGATTTTGAAAGGCTGTTGCTAATGTTTAAAATAATTTAATGTTCACTTTAAGTATTTTGTGATATTTTATCAAGCCATCCAATTAACCTCATATTCATTTTTGGGCATTTTAAAACACTTTTTTTTTGCAGTTTGATTTTGTGATGGAGGACGAGATCATTTGCATTAAGCTTTCACAGTACAGTGCCAGTATTTGATCAAATTAACTATGAAATAATATAAATATATCCAAAACCAAAGGTCTAAACATACACAAGTCTTTCATATCCAACCTTTAAAGCCTTTTAAATAAATTTATTTATTGTTTTTTAAGGCAAATATCAACATTTTTGATGGGGGACATGTCTTGTCCCTAATTTCAAGAATCAGTGACACATATATACCGTATATATATATATATATATATATATACTGTTAGGGGTTTAACAGTTATAAGACCCGAGACCAGATATGATGAAAGAAGACCAGGAAAAGTTCAATGAAAAGGATCAAATTTTACTGAAGAATAGTTTGCCGTTTCATCGGTAGAGCGAGCGTCAAAGTCTCACGAGGAGGTCGCAAGCCAACTCTACCTTACACAAAATAATACACCAATTATACCATTTTGCAAGGGCAAGCATCGCATCATCATACATCTGATTGGCTAAGAGAATATAAAACCATAACAATTTCACACATGTGAGCAGATAAAAGGTGCCTATCGCCATTAGTCAGGATAGCTGTCGCCAATCTTTAGATTTAGGTCAGAGTTGACCTAACTGTTAGAGGAGAGTGCCGATGAGGCTGAGCGTTGTGTCCCAAATGCCTGCGTAGAAAGTCAAACACACACACACAGAACACCACCAAATAACATCGCCAAGGCCGAAGAGTGCTTGAGCTTCGTATTATCAGTTCGCCAAAACATAGCTCCTCAGGAAGAAAGGGAGAGAAATGGCATTGCTCTCAAGAGAAAAATATAATTTCACAAGCACAAAAGAATATAGAAATGATTATGTGATAATGCATATATATATATATTTGATTATTGATTTCTATAAAAGTAATGTAAGCATTCAAAAGGATATAGAATGAAATATATATATAACTGACTGAAGAGACAAAGGATTTTGACCGACCCTTCAATACGGTATATATGTGTATATATATATACTGTGTGTGTATGTGTATATATATATATATATACACACACACACACACACACACACATAATGTATGTGTGTGTGTATAAATAGGCCTATATACAAAAACGTATATGTTAAGATGCGATTACCTGGTAATCAATTTGACAGCACTAATTATAAATTATATTTAATTTATTAAGGATTAATTCTCACATTAGTATAATTTGTAAAATCTCATTTTCTTTACTGTAACACACAAAAATCATCCTGTCCATTTTAATCATAAATTAATTTCAGATTCTAGTGTGATCAGTGTTATTTATACACTAATATTGTATTATTTAGTGATATTTGACATGCTTTCAATTTAGTTTGTGTTTTAGTCATTTTGTTAACTACTTTTGTCATGTTTTATTAGGTTTATCCCCCCACATATTTCAATTTAGCTTTATTTTTTATTTAAGTTTTAGTTATTTTCAGTACTTCAACTTAAGGCAACATATCTAATTTACATTTAAGCTTCTAATATTTCATCTTGATTTCAGTTTAATGAAACCTATACTGACTGTAATCTATGCTTACAAGTGTACTTTAACATTAAATTATTAATTTTCCAATCACAGTTAGGCTAAATGTCCCTAATTGTCATGAAATAATGTCGTAATGCAAAAAGCTTAATGCTTATACAATATACTTTACTTTTGTTATGCAGTAGATCATTTTAATCTTTTTTCTTGTTTTGTTTTTTTTGTGGTACAATTTGACCTAAAGTCAAACCAAAGTTTATTCAGACACTTCCAACATTATCACAGTTTATTCGCTATAGTTTAGAAAATGGTAATAAATATGAGCAGAACTCAGTTGATATTTCACTGGTTTTGTCCATCCTTCTGTTAGACTCTCATAAATGAATTATGTTGAATATCTGTCAGCTGTTAAATTTAACTACACAATTAGATAATATCATGGGGTTATAGCTCAACCAATTACAGAAGCAATGCTTAATTCTGTTCAGTCTGTGGTGTAAAAAGAGCATTAGCAATTAAAGAAAAAACAGTGTCTGAATTATTTTTTGGTCCCAAAATTTATATACATTTTACTGGTAGTCACTGTATGAAGAATTTATGGGTATAATATGTTCAGGTTATAACATGGTCTGGGTGAATACTCGATCATTGTCAGGTATTAATGGACTTCGGCGGAGGCGAACTTACTTTGTGTTATCCTCACTTACATAAATGAACTATAGTGTCCTGCACACACTAGTACAAATGATATCTGGGGTCTGAATAATTTCTGGTTTGACTGTATTTCTAGGTTTTTGTGAGATGGACTCGAATACGAGTGTTAATTCTCTCTCGTCTCTCTGTCCAGAATGTGGTGATGCTGATGAGTGACTTTGTGGATTGGCTAATCCCAGACATTCCCAAGGACATTAGCGTTCAGATCCACAAGGAGAGGAACCTGATCGTTGAGCTGTTCATGAAGGAGGAGCGGGGCAAGAAGCACAGGAACACCATCGGTGACCCGAGTCCTCAGCCGCTGCCGCTCGCGTCCCGGTTCTCAAGCTTAGACCCGCTGATCTCCATCAGGACTCGGAGCAGAAACCCCATCAATGAAGGTCACATGACTGCCACCTCATTTGCATACCGTCTGTCACGGAAACGCTCGGTTTAATCTTTCTCTCTCGGCTGTATGCATTCTGCAGGTTTGTTCAGAAAGAGGGCTCTAGGGTGTGTGTCTGTT
>JARPMJ010003925.1:0-84478 GCA_033366665.1 Phoxinus dragarum
TCATTCAAATTAAATTCAACTGGTTTAAATTCAAATCTAAATAAGCCTGTGCAGAAATGTAAAAATCAGGGTGATATTTTATAATAATCCAGATGACGTTAAAGCATCAGTAATTACTATGAAATAATCAGAAGGGAAAGATGAAATAAGTACACACTTCAAAAGAGTGAAAGGGGAAAAAGAGTGGCACCGACTTAGTATCCACAAGGCCCCGCGGTGGCGCTGTTTCCTTCTAGTGGATGACAGTGGCTGCCAGCCAAACAAGATTTAAATCCAAAATTTAAATCTGATTTAACTCGAATTTAGATAAGCGTGTAAGGGAATTGAGAACTCAGAATGATATTGTACAATAATTAAGATGCATTAAAGTATCAGTAATTATTATAAAATAATCAGACGAGAAAACAGAAATAAAGCAATTCACACAGAATTGGAAACAGAGAAGCGAGTTGAATGAACCGCTTTAGCGGGAGGCGGCCACTGGGTGGCGGACTTCCCTCTAACTGGGCTCTCAATGGCTGGGCTGGGATTTAATTTAAGTTTTAATTCAACTCTTGTTTGAACCAAACTCAAAGTAAATGTACCAGTCACAAGCAGGAAAATTGTCTAACACAAAATAATATTCGCACGAGCAAAGCTGGAAATGCCAATAATTATTGAGAATTTAGACATAAGCTAATTCACTATTCATCATAGAACACTTGAATTTAGCAGTACGAGAGCATAATCTGAAACGGCCACGAGATGGCGTAGTTGCGCTCATGCAGGCTGACGTCAGTGGGAGGCGGTGCTCACGCAGGGTGACGTCGTTGGGGCGCGTATTTTGAGACTTGAACACCTAAAAGGACCTCTGGTGTTTAGTCCGCGGAATTACAACCAATTTTAAATGTGACTCTAAAGAGCTCAGAGCGTTCAGCTCAGTCACGTGCTGATTTTCTGTAATAGAAATCACAAAGGGACAAGATCTGCGGATCTGTGGGTGCTATTGCACAAGAGCGTGAAGCAGGGTTTCTTCGCTGCAAAACACAATTGTGAACACAGGAATTATCATCTGTTGTTGGGTTCCCGTAAACATTTAACCACAATAGCACTTATGATTTAAAAAATGTCTTAGGTTTACAAAATGGGTAGCTAATCCAATTTTCAACCAGGAGTTATCGTTATTTTAACGATCTAATATTATTAGGCCTATTATCGAAACGGAGGAGACTCGCTCTGTTCCAATCTACCGCGTGAACAAAGAAACTCGTTTGATTTCAAGCGGGCTGAAGCAATATTAATTACAGGCTGAACAGAGATTCTTTCCTCAGGACATTCATTGCCCTTTCAGCGTCTGTTAATATGCTTGAGCTGAGCTGGCTTCTGCGCCAGTCAGTTCTTCAGTGAGCGCGCGTGTGTTCGCACTAGGGCGCGCGCGTTTCCTCAATGGGAGCGCGTGGACTCTCGCTGGAGCGCGCGCGTTACATTAATACACAATATAGACAGACTGAAACTGATTTGCTCGTAAAACACAAAGTTTGAGATTGCGCCCGCATTCTCCACCAATAATGTAATATAAATGCCTTATGCCTCGGACTCTGGGTCCGGATGAATTAGCTCAAATGATCCATAGGGAATTTTAATAACTAATCATGAGTATGATTAATATTCTGCATATTTCAGTTACATTAAATTGTCGAAAGTGAAAGTGGATTATATGAATATATGAATAATCAATCACAACGAATTATAATCCCTCATTCATATATCAATAATCTTACTTAACTTCGATTATGAAATAATCTTTAAGGGAAACTAATGTAATTATCAAATCGTTGTTCGTCCAGCGACCAACGTCAGATTAAGTGATTAATTTCTCAATAAAGTTATCCTTCCTTATAAACTCCAAGAAACACCAACCTTCTGGCCGTGAACATTAATATTTCTGGTGTTTATAAAATTAAAACTAACTTACTTAAACAGGGAGCTCGGTAGCTATAACCTACCTCATTGACGTTTGTGGTTTTACGAGCGTTTTTCACAGACACAGTCTTGAATACATTGTTTTAATAAATGCAAACTACAGAGTATAACGGATTACACATAGTGATTATAGGTTTTATACGTCTATGTACAGTTACTTACATTAAACAGACAAGACAAAAACGGGTAACAGCTGATGAGAGAAAGAGAGTTATAGAGAGTTGGGGAGGGGCGCTCTGGGGCCCGCGCTCGATTTGATTGCGGGACAGAGAGAGAGAGATAAAGAGAGGATGAGAGAGAGAGAGAGAATGGTCACGTGTGACCATAGGACAGCAAACATCACAGACCTTTGAGAGAGACATCAATCAAAACACCTTAAAACATTAAAACTCGTAGAGCTTGATACTTGCAAAGTTTGTTTGTGTGGAGCTGTGTTCAGCCTGCGCGTGTTCTTGGAGCAGAGTGCGCGCGCTCGTGCTGAGGCGTGCGTGCTTGTTGCCAGAGCAAGCTGTTCGCGGGAGTTTTGAAGAAGGTCTCTTTGGAAGGGAAGTTGCTGAAGGAATTCAGGCTTCGTTCGTTCGACTCGTAGGTGGAAACGAACAAAGGAGAATTTAAAAAGGAAACAAAAACACTTTATAAAGGAAATAAAAGAGTGGAGGGAACTCCTGGAAGGAGTTCCAGGATCGGAGACTTTACATGACCAGGTCGGGTAGTAAGAGCAGGAAGGGGCTAGGGCAGGAAGAGCGTTTGGCTTTTAAGGAATGTAAGGATAACGCCTTCTCCTGGTGGATGGTCCAATCACCTTCAGTGATTTGAGAGCGGGAGACTTTTCCTTTGTCTTGTCAAGACCCCAGTCTGTGTAGTTTATGACAGAGCTCCAGGACTAGTCATTTCTATGACTGGCAAGAATTCATATCGAAATAATCATACCATTGCAGTCTATTATCGAGATTCAACTCCGTTAGATTTAGAGAATTACAACGACATCAAACACTTCAAATTAAGGTTATGTGATAACGAAGTTACATAAAATATACAGATTAGAAGCATTTAGATTTTGATTAGTACACTTTAAAACTTACATTAAATCCCAAAACCTGTCATGACATATAAATGGCAACACAGAATGCATTTGGTAATGTTTTAAATATGATTCGCTTGAAGAAAAGTCTCTTGTGTGTGTGTGTGCTTCTGGAGACACGTGGGTGTCCTGGCGTGAGGAATGTGTGGTGTCCGGTTACATGTTGGAATGGGAGAACGAGACGAAGACCTCTTGTCTTCAGGCAAATTAATGAAGTGTTCGCGATTCCCTAATTTGACCAGATGGCAGTCAATGTTGCTACAGAGTTCTCCTGCCTCCAAAAGGGAGAAGGTGTAAAAAGAAACAGCCATGTGTACAAGCTCAATCCAATATTGAAAGATGGTGTGTTAAGATTTGGAGGACGGCTGAGTAAGGCTGCCATGCCAGAAGAGTCGAAACATCCTGCCATATTAGCTAAAGACCTTCATATCTCTGACCTCATTCTACAACATATTCATCGAGAGGTTGGCCACGGAGGTAGAAACCATATGCTGTCAAGACTACGCCAGAGATACTGGATCCCTGGTGTTAGTGGTTCCATAAGGAAGGTCTTGGCAAGATGTGTGGTGTGTCGGCGGCTACATGGAGCTGCAGGTCAACAGCAGATGGCAGACTTGCCTGAAGACAGAGTTTCTTCGGAAGAACCTCCCTTCAGTCATGTTGGAGTTGACTACTTTGGTCCGTTCGAGGTTAAGCGTGGTAGGAGTCTTGTAAAAAGATACGGAGTTATCTTCACGTGTTTGGCGATAAGAGCAGTACACATTGAAGTTGCCTCATCACTGGACACAGATTCTTGCATTAATGCACTGCGACGCTCGTAAGAAGAGGACAGGTCAAAGAGTTGCGGTCAGACAATGGCACCAACTTTGTCGGCGCAGAGCGTGAGTTGAGACGAGCCATTGAAGGATGGAACTTGCAAAAGATCAATGATGCACTCTCGTTAAAGGGAATTAAATGGACTATCAACCCTCCCACTGGATCACATCATGGAGGAGCATGGGAGAGGTTGATTCGTTCTGTCAGAAAGGTCCTTAACTCTACTTTGAGGACACAAAGTCTGGACGAGGAAGCACTTCACACAGTGCTCTGTGAAGCGGAATCAATTCTCAATAGTAGACCCATCACCAAGGAATCCACAGATCCAAACGACTTGGAGGCACTAACTCCGAACCACCTTCTGCTTCTCAAAACTAAACCATGTTTACCTCTTGGGCTATTTCAGAAAGAGGACATGTATGCACGGCGAAGATGGAAGCAAGTCCAATACATGGCTGACTTGTTTTGGAAAAGGTGGGACTAAGGAGTATTTACCACAACTGCAGGAACGACAAAAATGGACAAAGATCAAGCGGAATTTTCATTCCTGGAGACATCATTCTTGTAGTGGATGATTCTGCGCCCCACAACTCCTGGATCGTTGGAAGGATAACTGAAAGTGGTTCCAGACAGAAGAGGACTCGTGAGACAAGTCTGGATCAAGACCCAAACCAGCCGTATATGCAGGCCCGTAACCAAGATCTGCCTTCTTCAGGAGTCAGCTGAATCCTGATTGCTGTACTTGACTTTTGACTGAATTGACTGGACTATTTTGAATTGACTTTTTTCTTTTGAGAGAAGACAGAAGATTGGCTCACTTTTTATGATGGACTATAAATAATTTTTACTTATTTTCTTTCCCCTGCATGTGTAATGTATATGTTATTATTACTGGGTAATAACTGTAATAATTAAAGCTGCAAGCAGCGATGAAAGGGCCCTCGCACCCGTGCCACCGCCACCCCGGTGGCTTTAGGAAGACAGAGCACGGTGGGCAATGTGCATTTAAGTAGGTGTATAGTAAGAGTGTGTCAAAGTCAGTTACAAAAATGTTTTGTATTATGGTGATAACAGCATACTTCATGGCTTAGGTAGGTGTTGCTAGCATGTTTAGTATTTTTCTAGCATGTTTAGTACACAATAGTTATGTGGTTAGTACTGCATTACTGTGTTAACCAGTTCAGTTTTTGTTGGCAGTAGGTGGTGGGGGCTATGTCTATATCTGTTTATCGCTTTGTAGATGTGTTCAGTGCAGGATTTTTATCAAACATGTGAAGTTTCTATTGTTGTCCGCCAGCTTATGGAAGTGAGAGAAGTGTGCCATGTGCTTATCTATTAATCTAATTCATCGTCAATATTTTTCTAAATGGATATCTGTATTGTTTTATTATTAGTTTTGATTATGCAATATGAATAATGATTCACTTTGTTATTATTAATTGTATTTTATATTTTTATTTATTTATTGGTTTAATATTTTTTTATTTATTTGTCCAGTTACACTGTATAGACAACCATATATACAAATGCAGAAACACATTTCAAATTATGAATATTTTGTTTTTCCTTTTGATTAATGCAAGGTGTAAGACTGTGAACCGGGGATTGTAGATACTACTATAAATTGTGATTATATGTATTTGTGAGGTCAGAACCAAGTAGATTTTTTTTTCTTCTGGTGTTAAATCATACTAGTGTGTTATTTTCAGCCAGGACTGTTATTTATATATGTTTTATTTAAAATGTTCTGTTTTATGGACTTTTATGGTGTTAATTTACTTGTAATGTTTTTGTTATCATGTGATGTCGTGCAATGACATGCAATGAATGTATTTAATGTTTTGTATTTATAATTTATGTAAATAAATGGTTTGTTTTATTTGTGTTATGTCTTCCTTTGTGGTTTTGGGTTTATGGTATGTTTATTTAATATTTTAGTTATTACTTTTGTCAAGATATGTGAGGTGATATTTTTTTAATTGATGCATGCATATTAAGTGTATTTAATTTGTCTTCCATTCGGTTTATTTTTTATTTTTTATTGACTAACAATTTTACAAAAAGAGAGTAAATTCGTTATACATTATTCATGAAATTGGCTGGATTATTGATAGCAGAAAAAAGTATAAACACCATGTGTTCATGCAGATCACCTTGTCATAAACTATTCTAAAAAGTTATCAAATCTCAATAAGTAATAATACAAATTTGCTTTCCTTTTTATTTTCTGGACTCATCTATTGTTATGCATTAGTGGAGTTTTTTTGAGTTTGGTAGGAGTCTCTTTAAGGGTCGCTGTCTTTAATGAAGTGCTGAAATATAACCTTGTATGGAATCGTATTCTGAACGTTTTACTCTTATAATCTAGCCTGGGTTTCCCCATACTGCCTTTGCGCAGCGCGATTTTATTCACGCTGAAAGGCAGTCTGGAGACCATGGACCAGATTTTCGCCTCGTTTGGGGAACCAATCACAGAACGGGGAGGGAGCAGCAAGACGATGACGACATGCGACACAACTAAGCAGTTTGTTTAGATCTATGGATTCAACATGGCAGCAGACGCGATTCACACGAAGCTACCTTTTGATGCAGCCTTAGATATTGTTCTAAGTAGTTTAGAACGCAAGTTTATTTTGAAAAAAGAGCAGCTTTTGGCTTCTCTACATACGTCGTCTGGTATAATGGAAACGATTGGCTACGTACAGGCGCATTTGATAGACATTCTTAGCACCCAATAAACGGCGCCGGGCATTCGTAAACCACGCCTCAAATACGAGAAAATGCACATGTGGTTCCCAGACCCAAGTCTCAACGAGAATTGGGTCTGGCGTTAGCTAGGCTACTTATAATCATAATTTGTCATGGATCAAGACAAGTGTATAACGCACCTATAGGCGGAGGCAGTGATAAAATGGCTGTAAAAAAAAAAAAAAAAAACCTTTTCAAAAAAGATGAAATTAATGTTCTTTTAGAGGAGACCTTTTTTTTTAACAGATTACTTATTTGGACACTATAAATATGGTTAAAACAAAATATTTGGGAGGACATTGCTACCAAAATTAGCTGCATCCTCGAGGGCTCTCAAATCAGGGAAGGAGGTTCACATGAAATGCCCAATAGGGTTGGTTTTTGTGCACAGCAAGTTATTGAAATATTTTTTTAATTCATTCCTACTTTGCCCCGTCTTTGAAGCCTCACATAGCTATTTTTATGATTTTTTTTTTGTTCATTCATTTAATTGAAATGCAATATATTGTCAAAGTCGTAACATGAAAAATTATATAAAAATTCATAGACAATATATGTTAAAATTCATGGCACAATTCAAACGGGACTAGAAAATTAATTATTTTCCTCATATTCACTTGCCGTTTTTTTCAACCTAGAGGTCTATTGGGGTTTTACCATTTTTTACGGATGGGCGGGACTTACCAGCTCGCTACGTAGCGCAAGTGGGGCGCGAATTTTAAAAAAGGCACAGAGTTTCACGGTGTTATGGTGCGGGGCCCAGTTTGAATTTTGTTCATCAGCATTTTTCTTTATTGCATGTGTGGTCCATGCATCGTGGTTGACGTTGTTTCGTCTGTGGTTCATATGTGATTGACTTTCTTTGGTGGACATGAATTCGACAGGTATGAATGGACTGTTGTTGAATGCTATAATTGTATTTTTGTGTTAGTGCTGTGGTGTTATATATTTATTTTTTAAATGTATGTATATATAATTTTTTTTAGGTGGTCAGTGTGGTGAAGTGGTGTCGAAGATTGGCAGGAAAACCTTTGTGGTTAAGAAAGGTATAAAATAATGCCCTTTTTTTAAATTATATTCACTGTAAGGACTTTTTGGTTTATTTTTAAAAATGCACGGAAGTAATTCATATGCTATTGTAAATGCTCTTTAAGGTTATAAAAAAATAGTTTATCATCTCATTTTATGTCGTTTGTTTGCATTGTTGTAATTGCATTGTGTAATAAGAAGAGGCATTAGAAAAATCAGACTTATTGTTATTCAAATGGTTGTTTCTGGAGTCATGTTAATCTGAAATTATGTTATGTCTGTCAAACTTTAGTTATGTTCTATATTTTTTAAATCGGTTTTTATCATTTAAAGAATAATAATATTTTGGCTATGAATTGTACAGTCATTTAGACATATTTTTTTTGTGTGTATGACACTTTTCACTCAGAAAAAATAATATATTTTTGGTATTTATGTTCTGTGTGAACAGTCAAATGTCAATTGATTGCTGATTATGTAGTGTAATATAATATACAGTAATATAGTAATACTGTCACGGTGTCTGGTTGTGTTTCCCCGGGTGTCCACTGGAGGTCCTCTTTCCCCACGGTGTCTGTCATTGTTAACTACATTCCCCACAATCCTTGTCTGCACTTATCTGTTCATTACACTCAGCTGTTCTCGTCATTGTTCCCGTCATTGTTCCCAGCTGTCTCTTGTTATCATTGTTAGTTCTGTGTGTTTATATACCCTGGTTGTTTCTTTGTTTGTCACGGATTCCTTATTTAGTATCACACCACTTCGGTTGTCTGTTCTTGCCTGTATCTTGTTTTGTTTTTGTATTGGATTGCTATTTGGATTTTGACCCTTGCATGGACTGGATGATGATTTTCGGATTACCCCATTAAATTACTGCAATTTGGATCTATCCCTGTTTCCCCTCGTGTGTGGGTCGTGACAGAAGGAATCCGTCAATATGCACAGATCCAGCAGTACGGGTATTCGTATCGCTCCTCCAAGCACTGCTGAGGAGAGGATGGGACGTTTTGGAAATCTGGCCTGTCTACGTCAGCAGGGCCGGTCGGTGGTTGATCTATCCCAATTTTTAGGTATGGGATACAATGAGGCCACACTCAAGGACCTTTTTAATAAGTGTCTTGATGACCCATTGCCGGGCTGGGAGATGAAGGGGCTGGAGATCCTGGACTTTTGGGGATTCACCAGTTACCTTCATCATCGTAGCCAGTGGGATACACCACTCCCGCCTGTGTCTCCTGACATGGCTTCCATACCCTCGCAGGAAACTGCAACACCCCCAGAGGCGGTCACGGACGTCACAGAATCCCCAGAGGCGGTAGGTTTGATGTCGCCCGCCTTACCATCAGAAACGGCGGAGGAGGAGGAAGATCGCCAGTCTTCCCAAAGACCCGGAGGCCGTCCCCCTCCGAGCAGCCCGCTGTCGTCCCGGAGGCCGTCCCCTCCGAGCAGCCCGCTGTCGTCCCGGAGGCCGTCCCCTCCGAGCAGCCCCGCTGTCGTCCCGGAGGCCATCCCCTCCGAGCAGCCCGCTGTCGTCCCGGAGGCCGTCCCCTCCGAGCAGCCCGCTGTCGTCCCGGAGGCCGTCCCCTCCGAGCAGCCCGCTGTCGTCCCGGAAGCCGTTCCCGTCCAGGCCCGCTGCTGTTCCAGAGCCGGAGCCAGTGTCTGCTGTTCCAGAGCCGGAGCCGGTGTCTGTTGCTGTTCCAGAGCCGGAGCCTGTGTCTGCTGTTCCAGAGCCGGAGCCAGTGTCTGCTGTTCCCAGAGCCGGAGCCAGTGTCTGCTGTTCCAGAGCCGGAGCCAGTGTCTGCTGTTCCAGAGCCGGAGCCAGTGTCTGCTGTTCCAGAGCCGGAGCCAGTGTCTGCTGTTCCAGAGCCGGAGCCAGTGTCTGCTGTTCCAGAGCCGGAGCCAGTGTCTGCTGTTCCAGAGCCGGAGCCAGTGTCTGCTGTTCCAGAGCCGGAGCCAGTGTCTGCTGTTCCAGAGCCGGAGCCAGTGTCTGCTGTTCCAGAGCCGGAGCCAGTGTCTGCTGTTCCAGAGCCGGAGCCAGTGTCTGCTGTTCCAGAGCCGGAGCCAGTGTCTGCTGTTCCAGAGCCGGAGCCAGTGTCTGCTGTTCCAGAGCCGGAGCCAGTGTCTGCTGTTCCAGAGCCGGAGCCAGTGTCTGCTGTTCCAGAGCCGGAGCCAGTGTCTGCTGTTCCAGAGCCGGAGCCAGTGTCTGCTGTTCCAGAGCCGGAGCCAGTGTCTGCTGTTCCAGAGCCGGAGCCAGTGTCTGCTGTTCCAGAGCCGGAGCCAGTGTCTGCTGTTCCAGAGCCGGAGCCAGTGTCTGCTGTTCCAGAGCCGGAGCCAGTGTCTGCTGTTCCAGAGCCGGAGCCAGTGTCTGCTGTTCCAGAGCCGGAGCCAGTGTCTGCTGTTCCAGAGCCGGAGCCAGTGTCTGCTGTTCCAGAGCCGGAGCCAGTGTCTGCTGTTCCAGAGCCGGAGCCAGTGTCTGCTCACGTCACATCTGCCGAGCCTGAGCCGGTGGTGTCTGTTCCTGTTCCTGAGCCGGTGGTGTCTGTTCCTGTTCCTGAGCCGGTGGTGTCTGTTCCTGTTCCTGAGCCGGTGGTGTCTGTTCCTGTTCCTGAGCCGGTGGTGTCTGTTCCTGTTCCTGAGCCGGTGGTGTCTGTTCCTGTTCCTGAGCCGGTGGTGTCTGTTCCTGTTCCTGAGCCGGTGGTGTCTGTTCCTGTTCCTGAGCCGGTGGTGTCTGTTCCTGTTCCTGAGCCGGTGGTGTCTGTTCCTGTTCCTGAGCCGGTGGTGTCTGTTCCTGTTCCCGAGCCGGTGGTGTCTGTTGCTGTTCCTGAGCCGGTGTCTGTTGCTGTTCCTGAGCCGGTGTCTGTTGCTGTGCCGTGGTCGCCCAAGTGGTCATCTTCGCCCTGGTCGTCTCCACCATGGCCGCCCGAAAGACCTGCCCTGTCCCGGCCGCCTGCACAGCCGGATCCGCCCTGGCCACCCAAGGGAAGGTCTCCGCCCTGGCCGCCCGAGGGGTCGTCTCCGCCCTGGCCGCCCGAGGGGTCGTCTCCGCCCTGGCCGCCCGAGGGGTCGTCTCCGCCCTGGCCGCCCGAGGGGTCGTCTCCCGCCCTGGCCGCCCGAGGGGTCGTCTCCGCCCCTGGCCGCCCGAGGGGTCGTCTCCGCCCTGGCCGCCCGAGGGGTCGTCTCCGCCCTGGCCGCCCGAGGGGTCGTCTCCGCCCTGGCCGTCCGAGGGGTCGTCTCCGCCCTGGCCGCCCGATGGACTGTTTGCTCCGCCCTGGCCGCCCGATGGACTGCCGGTTTCACCCCGGGTCGCCGGCGTCATCAACCTTTGTTCCTGTTCCCCTCCATGGACCTGGCCCCCCCGTCCCATCTCTGATCCTCCACCATTTCACCTTCTACCTGGACTCTTGTGTTGTCTGTTATGTCTTGAAGCGTCTGGTAGCCGCTCCGTAGGAGGAGGGTTATGTCACGGTGTCTGGTTGTGTTTCCCCGGGTGTCCACTGGAGGTCCTCTTTCCCCACGGTGTCTGTCATTGTTAACTACATTCCCCACAATCCTTGTCTACACTTATCTGTTCATTACACTCAGCTGTTCTCGTCATTGTTCCCGTCATTGTTCCCAGCTGTCTCTTGTTATCATTGTTAGTTCTGTGTGTTTATATACCCTGGTTGTTTCTTTGTTTGTCACGGATTCCTTATTTAGTATCACACCACTTCGGTTGTCTGTTCTTGCCTGTATCTTGTTTTGTTTTTGTATTGGATTGCTATTTGGATTTTGACCCTTGCATGGACTGGATGATGATTTTCGGATTACCCCCATTAAATTACTGCAATTTGGATCTATCCCTGTTTCCCTCGTGTGTGGGTCGTGACAAATACAGGCAAATACAGATTATTTTTTAATGTCTTAACCAGTTAGCTATGTAATATCATTTTATATTTAGATTGCATATGTGTTTGTGATTTTGGTTATTGTCAGTATTTATTGCCTTTGTTTTGTGATAGTTTTGGTGTACATGAACAGTTTTTTTTGTTTTTTTTAGGGTTGAAGGTGTTGTGGCAAAAATTCATCGAACAAACATCACTGCGTAAGAGACACTCAGAGTCAAATTATAAAATAGAAGTATTTATTCTTGCAAGAATAGGAGCAGTCTAGTACACAGTTGTTACCCTGTGCAGAAGAGTGACACACCCCCAGACAGACTGAACCAGCTTTTTATCCCCGTTCCAAGGCCTTCTTCCGCCAGAGCCATCCTACCAGTAGTTTTCCATAGACTAAGCCCTCCTTCACCAAATGGCCTTCTGACATCTAGGTCAGAGGTCCTTGTTCGTCTGTTCTCTGGAGTGTCTCTCCCTTCTGCCTTCCCAGGTACATAAACAGAATCTTCTCTCACTACAAGTGAGAGTCACACATGTGACATTCTTTGAATCATCTATCTTTTACTAAAGATCAATGAATATCATAAAATAGCCACTACAACTCCTCACTTTTTATAATTATTAATCAAACATAATAATAATAATAACAATAATAATAAATGCAAGTTCAAGTCATTACATCACATCATAAAAATCAGTCTCCTTGAACCTGTGAAGAAAAAGAGTTTAGGATGAAGAAAGCATAAGGCTGTTTTTGTTGGGAAAAAACCCCATAATTATTTAGCAAGCGAGTAAACATGTTTACTAATGCCGGGCTCACTACCGCAGTCACACTAGTAAGGAAAAAAATAGTTATAAACAGTAGGAAAACAAACAATGCAATAAAATGCAAATGGTAAAAGCATTAAAAAATAAAATAAAAATAAAAAAAATAAAAAAAATCCCTCAGTTTCAAAACCCTGTCCTTGTACGCCATCTCGTAACACGGATAACTGCTGCTTTTAACCCTCTTCACATATCAATCGTTCTCGAAAAGAAAAGAAAAAAACATCAACACATTTAACTGTAATCTCTACTTGAATCATCTGTATAATTTTGTTCATCCCCATCATCATTCGGATAGACTGTCATTTTCCCATGAATAACAAAATTATCAGAATAACACATAAAATCATAACTCCTACACATTCAACATTTTCCCCCATATCCATTTCCCTAACCATATTTTGTTCTTTTACTTTTAATTCAATCAGGCAGTGGTTCTACTTAATCAGCTTCAATAATAATCCTTATAATTTACATTAATTAATAGATCTTCTCTTCCTGACAACATTTGCCTTAAATATTTTCTAATGAATCAGTAACCAATCAAATCATTTGTCATATACTAATATCAATACTAAACCCTATTTCAATATAATCAGCTAAAATCCTCAAAATCATCACAAAACCACATTCTTAATTCATTAGTTGGTCCACATCCTCCTCCAGGCGTGTTGGTGTAGGTGAGCGGCTTGGACCCAGGTGTCACCTGTGAATGGAGACCTTAAGTATTTTGTTAGTGATTTGTCTTTCCCTCGTCCCTTTTGGTGTGACCTGTGGAATTTTCAAAATCATTAGACATTTCTTGCTTATTAGAGTCAGAGTCCTTTTCCCCCTGAAAAGCGTTCACAAGTCAATATTCATACATTTGGAAAACAGAATCAGTTCAGCTTGATGCAATCCATCCTGACATTCTGCAAAAGTAAAATTTTAGGTTATGCTCTGTACAAGGGTGTAGCACCTTTCTGCCACAATAATAACAATCAGGCCAGGACAGTTAGCAAAATTCATCCATAGCCATTATTCAACACATTTTGCCCTGTCTCCCAATTCTGCATGCTCTCTGTAAAGAAAAACAAATTTCGAGGTTATCGTCAGATAGTAAAGTACGTGCTGCCACTTCGATGTCCTGGCGTTTCCTGTTGAAAACAATCCAGACAGCAATTTTGTTAGGCAGAAGAATGGCTTCTTTCAGGGCTTTTACCCAATTACCCCTAGTGTTCTCCCAACATTTATTCTAATAAAACACAAAGCATCCCCCTTTTGATGGTCGACACAACTCGATCATCAATTTAACATAACATTTAACATAGTGTTCTCGAAAAAGCCTGCCATCAACACCAACCCAAACGTTGTCCCTCAGACAAACTTCCTCCAGACATCTTTCTCTGAAAACATCACCCTCTGAAACAAAAATATTACATTCTTCACTTAAAGCCACAATTTCATTTCCTTATCGAAGTATTTGAAGGGCAACCGGCCCTCAGTCTCACTGCGTATCCTGCTTTTCAGGCCTGCTGTTTTGTCTCGCAACCATTTTTAAAAGTCGTCATTAGTTTCTTTTATCAGGTCAGGTCGTGCTGTACAGACTTGGTCAATGTCAGTCAAAAAAACATTCTCCTCCTGTTTACGATAATCAAATGGCTCTCTGCATAATTTGATATTGACTTAGCCAATGTCTCACTTTGTTGTTGCCGTCAAATCTATAACCCACGATAGACGACGATATACTGTACAACTCCACAATTCCAATTTACATAAATACCTAAACTTATCCAAAAGTAATTCAAATCCACATCATGAATGACAAAAGTAATTACTACCAGACGGAGCGTGATGACCAACCAACTTAAAGCTCGTCCCATGTTCTCTATCATCTCCTCATCAGATTCACTCAGCATTTGCCTTCTTTACAATTTGTCACTTGCCTTAACTCATCTGTAATGATAAACCATTCTCCAGAGGTTATACACACAATATACTCACTATTCAGGCGGAATAGCTGCCCTAAACTAACACCTACAAGACATAAAGTGCTGTCACCATCACACACACTCATGCTAGATACACATAGGTTAAATGCTCATTTCCAATTTTTGCTTTTTTTTTTATATTAACTCTAAAAGTATAATATTTAAAGTTTAAATTAAGATTTAAACTTCACATTTTTCTGTAGCTTTTATATAATTTTACATCTTTGAAATCTGGCCTCTAACACCGTTTCAAATGTTCTATCTGTTCATTATTTTGTCTTTTAGAAAAGTCAGCTGGGTTGTTTTGGTTCATTATCATTATTTTGTTTATGCTTGCCTTACCAGGCATGATAACAGAAAGACAAACAGTGTCCCCAATCCCTTCCTCCACTCAGCAGTCTCTCTTACACAAATAATCTTTTCAAACAGCCTCCTAAGACTGAAATTGAATTAATCATAGTCTAGAACCCTTAATAGTTCACAAATGTTAATATACAAATGTTTAACTCAAATTAGAACCATTACAACAATCTAAAATACATTATGCTATGAGTATTTCTAATGTTATCTTTAGTTTGAATACTTGTATAAATTTTCAATTCACCTAACTTTTGTTATCCAAACTCTACTAAAAACTGTCTTAATCTTTAGTCACCCACCATGTCTCATGATCTTCAGGAGTTAAAACCATCTTATAGACATATTAGTTCTTCTCACATCTATAGCATGGTCATAGGTCCTGTGTCATGGTGAAGGCTAAGATCAGACAAATACGTTACTGGTCCTAAAATAACAAAGTACAAAAATGTCACTTCTGTCATTCAGGTCTACATTATTATTTTAAAGACTTCTTTAAAGTCATTCAGTTTTACAAATCTAAAATATTTAAGTACTAATTGCCCTCTGAATGGCAATGATTTCCTTTAACATGATTTCTTTTAACATCTGTGTCTATAATTTTCAACTAAAATACACTGTGCTTTTACTAAATAGCTTATTGTCATGACAGGCTAAGATAACAGCCTTCTGACATTGAATTAGACAAAGACTCTGAGGCCTTCAGGACTTGGTACACTGTTTCTCATACTAAACATTCTCTACTTTATCTTTTAATTCTGGCAGCTTAAGGCATCTTTGCCAGAAATTACATACGTTTCCAATATAAAAATAATTTTATAGTTGTCTTTTACTCTTATATCAGGAAATTTCGACATTACAAATTTCCACTCATATTGAGACTGTCATACAGTTTCAGTCAAGTCCCAATCTTATCTTTTGAAACCAAAACATCTTCTAGCTGCTTCATGGTCAACACTACCAAGCTGTTTGTTTAAATCAGATCCCTTTCTACAAAATTGTTTTTACATTTAGCAACCCAGTGCTACTGCTTCTGCTTATTTGATCTTAAATGCAAATAGTTATTCTATTTCTCAATAACGTTTCATTATAACATCTCAATTTTAGTTGTCAGATTCTCAATTACAATCTGCAAAGAAAAAAAATGTTTAAGCGTTTCATTAAAAGACAATCATCTTTTTAGTTACCTTTACCTTTACAAATATTTTCCCTATCTGTAATTTTACATTTACTGGTATCTTTACTTTTTTTCCTTTTAAAAGAATTTCCTTACGACTTAAATCTTTCAACTTTCTTTTTTTTTTTTTTTTTTCAATCTACTTACGACTTCCATCTATCAACTTTCTTTTCACTTTCTTTCATTTACTTGCACATTCTTTTCACTTTCCTTAGCACTGCATTCACATTCTTAGTTCTTTCTCAGACGAAAACTTTAATATCGTCTTCAAATACTGTTCTACTTTCAAACCCACATTAATACACGTCACTTTCACATTCCATCAACTTTCTTTTACACCTTTCTGAGTGGTCATTTACAGTTACTGCTAAACGCAGCTGACCACAATTAAAACATTCTCTGTCCCCTTCTCCTATAGTTCGATCTCTCTGTCCCCTTCTAACAGCTCCAACTTACTGCACACTTGAAGCAGTGTGTTCCAATCAGTTTGTAAACAGCTGATAAGCAGTTCTCTGTATTCTTCTAACAGTCAACCAGTGGCGGATTCAATCAATAGCCAAATAATAATCTTCATCATTATTTTGGCAGAACATTAATTTTCTGCACGGAAATGCATAAATTGTTTCCTAAGCAGGCTTCACAAAGTTTCTGTTTAACTTTAACACTTGTCCAGGGAAAATTATCCCCGACCCATAATTTCCTTTATAAAACAGCCAATGTCTTCTTCCCTCGAATGACTTAATATCAACAAAATATCCGACATTTTACATTATTGAATTCCAAAATATGTCTTTACATTTCTCTAATTCGTTATTATCATAACCAACACTGATTACAATAGCAAGTACACATTTAACATCCGGAAGCCGGCTGAATAAGCACGCGCTGTTGCTGTACTCCCAGCATAGCTGGAGTCTTTAGGTTCAAAAGACACTATGGTTGTCAAACTAAAAATAAACATAATTTCACTCTTTATTTTACCACTAAAATATAGAATTATTCAGCATTTTGCTTAATGAAACATTCATTATCTTTATATCATGTTAATCCCTGTTAATCATACTCAATACATATTATTATTATTTTTAATCTGAACCTCACTTTTCATACCATTTCTTAATCTGACTTAACAGCCGTTCATAAATAGTTCCATACATTTTATCAGAAATGTTATTTTCATAACATACATTTTCTACAGTTGTTTTCTTCTCAAATGGTTAGTCTGCCGATTCAACAACTATCATTACTGTCTCTGTACCACTTATCTCTACTGTTTTTTTTACAGAAACCAAAATATCATATTACTCAAATCTCAATCCTTCACAAAGACAGCCTTATTGCTGCTTGCTACTTCAACTTTTGTTACAAACAAAATCTTCTGATATCTAATGTCATGCATCCATCTAATGGATGAAAAATAAAATAAAACCCTTTTATCAGTTATATTCAATCTTACTATATGGCAATACATCAAGCCAACAACTCATTGTCTTTTCACACTTTTACACACGTTGAACGCAGACACAACAACCTTTGTTTCTCACTGCCCTGTTCAACTGATTCCCGCACCATCTTGTGGCGCTCAATATCATACATTTCTGCCCTTAATTTTATCTCATTTGACAAAACACCGGTGTACCAAAATTTCGCAAGCTTGCTTTTAAAACCTCCCCATATTAGCCGCTTATCTGTTCTCTGTGGATTTTCCTCTGCGCGCATTTTCTTTATTTGTCAAGCGTCCCCGACAAACCCGACCTTTCTTTTAACCCAGTCGGACGGGTTACCTAATTACGGTTTACCAAAAAATCTGTTACGATTCTCTTGGTTCCCCCTAACTAGCTTCAGCACCCAAAAATAACTTGCTCCATGGTGGAACAATTAATTTTCAGGTACCTATCTGTGTGAAATGTCTTGGTCTGCCACAGTTCTCAATTAATTCCAGATTATTTATCTGCTTGAAATATCTTGTTCTGTCACAGACCTCAATTAATTTCAGATTATTTTCCTCGTATCTGTTTGAAATATCTTGATCTGTACGTAGATCTCAATTAATATCAGATTACGTACCACAGAAAACAGTTCTCAGCCAATATGGTTCAATTTCACTCTCCCCCCAATTAAACTGAATTTAATTATACATTACCCAGAGATGTGTTGTTCTGAGCCACCTCGAGTTCTTTGATTCCAGTGGTCGACCCCCGGGGCTCTGACATCGGCCGGCCTCTCTCTCTCAAGTTTACGAGGTAGAGCTGGAACTTACTCAGTCCAGGTGGCCAAACACCGTCCGATCTCAGGTCCAGGAGGCATCGTCCAAGGAATCTCACTTCTGACACCAAATTGTTGTGGCAAAAATTCATCGAACAAACATCACTGCGTAAGAGACACTCAGAGTCAAATTATAAAATAGAAGTATTTATTCTTGCAAGAATAGGAGCAGTCTAGTACACAGTTGTTACCCTGTGCAGAAGAGTGACACACCCCCAGACAGACTGAACCAGCTTTTTATCCCCGTTCCAAGGCCTTCTTCCGCCAGAGCCATCCTACCAGTAGTTTTCCATAGACTAAGCCCTCCTTCACCAAATGGCCTTCTGACATCTAGGTCAGAGGTCCTTGTTCGTCTGTTCTCTGGAGTGTCTCTCCCTTCTGCCTTCCCAGGTACATAAACAGAATCTTCTCTCACTACAAGTGAGAGTCACACATGTGACATTCTTTGAATCATCTATCTTTTACTAAAGATCAATGAATATCATAAAATAGCCACTACAAAGGTGTGCCTGCTTAGTGATTCGATGTGCCGTGGTGTTGAGGAGCACATTAAAAATATCCAGGCATTTGTGCATCCTGGTACAAATCTGAGCCGCAGTTTGGCCCAGCATGTACGCCATTTTGATGGCATGAAGGGGCCAATGTTGGTATTGATATTGATTGGTACCAATGATGTGGCCAGTGGTGCCAGGCCTCAGATGATCGTGGACCAGATGGTGGCACTGATTCGGCGGATCTGTAATGGGCATGATGTACAGGATCTGTACTTTGCTGTGTGTGCAGTGTTGCCACGGCCTGTGGATGACCTGTACACCAAGGCTGTGGTGAAGGAATGTAATGTTCTTTTGGAAAGGCGTTGTGGGGAGATGGACAATGTGGTGTTTTTGCGCACACATTCAGTTTTTTTGTCTAAGGGACAAATCACCAGGGATCTGTATGGGAGGGATGGTTTTACATTTGAGTTTTGGGGGCAAACAGCGTTTGTTTTTGTTTATAAAGAAGTTTCTGTGGCATTTTGTCGCCACGAGTAATTAATGAAAATAAATTTGTTTTAATAAAAATCATTGAATAACAGTTGTGTTATGGTATTTTATGTAAAATTTTACACCACAATTATATTGAGGAATATTTTCATGTTTATTCATTTTTATCCTGGTATTGTTAAAATATGCTGGAAATGTTCAAAGAGCAGTGAAACATTTAAATAATTTAGTACAGTTTTATAGTGAAATCCAAGAAATATATTATCAGCATTATGCAGTTATTTGTTTGTTTAATTTAAAGTTCAACATCAAGGACAAGTGTGTAGTCAATTATTACATAAATAAATAAAGTTCAAATATTGAGTATATTGAAATTTATTGTTGAGGATAACCCCTTGAGATGAAACATCTCGTTTTCAAGGGGGTCCTCGAGACAAAAACAAAAAATAATACAACACATATACACTCACACTCGCAAAAGCTCTCCCTCATCCCACCTTACCCGCCCCGCATAAACATGTATCTACATGCATTCGCACACCTACACCCATAATCACATAAAAAGATAAAGAAAGGAAAAAAAAGAAAAAAAAAAAAAGAAAAAAAAAAGTCCCATTTATTTAGGTGTAGAAGACAAAAAAATAAATAAAAAATAAATAAATAAAATCCGTCAAACATGAGGAAAACATTTACAGCAACAGTTTGCTTGCAAGTAAACAAAAAGAGATGTTTTGAAAGAACACAAGGAAATAATAGATCTTAGAGACCCTGGCAGACTATTCCATTCTGAAGGGGCTTTAAATTTAAATGCACGTCTACCACTCTCCTTGAAGATATTTGGCACAGTAAAGGAGAGATATTCAGTGTGTCTTAATCTATAGCTGGGTCTATAGGGAATTAAGTATTCCTTCAGGTAAGAAGGATAGTCAGAATGCACACATTTAAAAATGACCTGATACCAATGATACTGTCTTCTGGCCTTTGGTGATAATAATTTCAGTGAGTCATACATTACACAGTGGTGAGTGGTAAATGGACATCTTAGCACAAATCTACATATATTATTAAAAGTAACATTTAATACTTTCAAGTTTACTTCTGAAGTGTTTTGATAGACAACATCCGCATAGTCTAGTATGGGAAATATTAATTGTGACACAATTCGTAACCTAATCTTTTGAGTAAAACAGTTAATAGAGCGAAACAATATTCGCAAATTACAATTAATCTTTTTTACAACAGAATTGATATGACATCTAAAGGTGAGTTGTGAGTCAAGCCATAGGCCCAAATATTTAAGTTCATCAACTTGTAATAGTTGAGTATCGTCTAAAAATTTGAGTGACAGATTGTTAACTTGGTTCCGTGTAGCTGATCTGGTGGGGAACAGTATACTATATGACTTTTTTTTATTCAAGAGGAGATGGTTAGATTGGAACCAAAGTTGAATAGCATTAAAATTAGATTGCAGTGAGGATTGAATTTTAGAGACAGACTTATTGGATGTATAAATCACTGTGTCATCTGCATATAGATGAATACAACAGTCTGAGCAAGTTAGAGGAAGGTCATTAATAAACAAAGAAAATAAAAGAGGCCCTAATGAAGAGCCTTGAGGAACACCTTTCTCCATTATTAAGGACTGCGATACACAACCATTAACATAGACACGCTGACATCTACAATGGAGATAAGAATTAAACCAAAGAAGAGAGTGTCTAGAAAGGCCTATTGCATATAATTTATCGAGAAGCAAATAGTGATCGACCATATCAAAAGCCTTAGTGAGATCTATAAATATTGCACCAGTTGACATATTATTGTCTAGAGAGGATGAAACATCGTTGGTAAATTTTAGAAGAGCAGTAGTTGTAGAAAAGTTTGGTCTAAAACCAGATTGATTTGGTGACAAAATAGAAAATTCATTAATATATTTAAATAATTGTTTAAATATTAGTTTTTCAAACACTTTTGCTATACTACTAATGATAGAGATAGGTCTATAGTTGTTGAGATCAAGTACATCGCCACCCTTATGTATTGGTGTAACTCAGGCAGATTTCCACATTAGTGGAAACCACAGAGGTGGATAAAGATAAATTGAATAAATCTGATAAGGGAAATGCCAATACATGAGACGCAAGCTTAATAAACTTAATCTCCAGGCCATCAGGATCAGTACCATTACCTAACTTTAGTTCAGAGATTGCCTGTTGAACGTCAGTAGGATTTATAGTTGCAAATGAAAAGGAACTGTTAGGCTCATCTGCCAAACTAGAGAAGGAAAAAATTAGAAAATTGTGAGCTACAAATAGAGGAAAGTGTTGGTTGAAGGCATTGGTAACTGCGGAAGGATCACTGATAACATCATTATTAACTTTAATGTTGGTTGCAATGGTTTTAGTGGACTTGTTTAATAAAGAGTTAAGACTTTTCCAGAACTTCTTAGGATTATTTAAATTATTAGACAAAGAGTTTTTGTAATAATTTGATTTAGCATTTCTTGTTTTAGTCGTACACATATTTCTTAATTGTTTATATACTGCCCCATCTACTGAGTCCTTGACAGACGGTACTTGTCCCATGCCTTATCTCTTTGTTTGAAAAGATGTATTAAGTCTGCATCAATCCATGGTAAGTGTCGGCCTTGACCTTTATTGATATCCAAGGAGCATGTTTATCAATTACTTTAAGAACTTCCGTATAAAGAAAATTCCAAGCATCCTCAACAAATGGAATAAGATCAAACCTATTCCAATTTATATCTAATAAATCTTGGACAAAAAAAATCTGTGTTAAAATATTTGCTCTGTCTTACCCTGATCACTTTGGGTGGTAAACGAAGTAATCTAATTTTCCATACACAGAAAACCATGGAGTGATCACTGAAACAGTCAGATAGAACACCAGAATCAGTAATTCTATTAGAGTGGGTGACCAAAATCCAATCCAACAGAGATTTGGATCTGTGGTCAACCCGAGTTGGTTCACTAATTAATTGAGTCAGATTTAAGCTTTCAACATAGTTTCTATCATTTATAGATGACCGTTCTAACCAGTTAATATTAAAATCACCTAAAATAATCATCTCGTTTGAGCTACCCACAGATTTTATAGTATTACCTATGCAGTGTATTGACTCTTTAGGGGAGTTTGGAGGTCTGTAGATATTCCCTATGATCAACTGTTTGTTTACGTGAAAACTAATTTTAACGAAAAGACATTCAAAGTATACAGGATTTTCCTTAGGGGATATAGCCTCAGATAATAAAGTTGAAGAGACATAAGTGGCTACCCCTCCTCCACGAGTACTCCTATCGGCTCTATACAGAACATAACCATCCAGTTTAATTTCCTCATTTGATATATTATTATTCAACCAGGTCTCAGACAGTGTGATAACATTAGGTTTATTATAGACAAGCCAGGCCCTTAAAAGATCAATTTTATGTGACAGACTTCTTATGTTCAGGTGGATAACAAATAAACCTTTACCCATGTTGACTATTCAGAGGCATGAGAAAAATAATAATAATAGGTTGACTGGGGTGGGGTTGGAAGAGCAACATACACACACACACACGCAAACATACATACGCACGCACGCACGCGCACACACACACACATAAACACACGCGCGCTCTAGCGCACGCGAGAACAATCATAGACCAATTAGGCCAAAACATAACAAAATACAGATGCAGATGCAGTCTGCTAAGTTTTTCACTAGAATTACATGAAATGAAAACATAATATTAGATCAATTTTTCATGCACAAAAAATCATCTGAGTCAAACTGACTCCCAGCCGTTGATGGTATGATTATAATTATAATAATACATTGACCGATATCATAATAAAATAAAAGTAAAAAAATGAAGTAAAATGACAAAATTAGGCTAATCGGCCTGAGAGATAGATAATTCACTTAAATAAATGTGAGCCTTTCATGCCACAAATAACAGCATCGGAGTCAACTCAATTAGTATTTTTCCTTGGGTTAAACGAAACAAATCAGTCATTCTGAGATTGAGCCTCAAAATCCCGAAGAAAAGACTCAGCATCTCCAGGACTTTTAAACAAGATTACTTTGCCCGCTGCAATAATCCTCAGTATGGCAGGATATTGAAGAGAATATTCCATCTTCAGTTCGCGGAGTTTTTTCTTGATATCATCAAACTGCCGACGTTTTTGAACAATGCCAGCGCTGAAATCAGGGAAGATGTGGACGCGGTTGCCTTTGTACTTTAGTTCCTTCTTCTCACGTGAAAGACGTAGTATTAGTTGTTTATCCTGGAGGCTAAGGAATTTCACCAGGATTGGCCTTGGCCCAACTTTCGGCTTATTCGTTTGTAACGTGGTGGGAGAACGGTGGGCTCTCTCAATAACTGGGGGAACCACAAAATTCTCCTTCCCCAAAAGTAGCTGGATAAGACCTCTCATGAAGCCGATGATGTCTTGACCCTCCGATTTTTCCGGAACATGCAAAAAACGCAGGTTGTATGCTCTACTGCGATTCTCTGCATCCTCGACTTTATCACGCAGGTAAGAGTTTTCACTCAATAATGTTTTCACATACTTTTGAAGTTCCGTTACGTTGTCTTCATTTGTGCTTACTCTTTGTTCAAGTTCCGACACATGATCACCAAGTGTGGACAGTGAGCCTTGTATTGTTTGTAAAAATAATATTACAAATGAAATACAATAGATAAAAATTTAATAAACAGTGCTATGGGCTTTTTAGGTTTAACAATAGTTAATTTAATTTGTGAGGTTTTGTTGGCTGGAGGACAGAAAATTGATTAAACCACTTTTTATAGATTTTTAGAGAACTGCATGATGTCATCAAAAGTGTAGCAATCATACTGCTATTTAGGGGTTCTCTATTATTTGATTGTTTTTGCTTGTTTTTATAATAAAAGGTGATTTGTTTAAATGTTTAAGTTCTCAGGCTTGTTAAAAAGTTAAGAACTTTGGTCAATGATTGCAGAGGCAAATATAACGTCAGACAGAGGATAGCTAGAGAACAGATTCTAAATTACATATGTCTAAGTGTTCATTCTGACATTTGAATAAAAAAAAAGTATTTGTAATAGGCTATGCTGATATGTACCTACGTTTTTTTAGTTTAATGTTGTGTTAGCTATGTGTTTTTATTCGAATATGTAAGTGCTACAATGATTTGGTTAATTGCATGTAATTTTAGTTAAGAAAATATTTTATATGTAGGTTTAATTAATTAATTGAAAAACCTATAGGTTATAGAACTCGTAATTATATGTAATTTGGAATACTAGCAAAACGCTAATGATTTGCATTGTTTAAAATAAATATCGCGTTTGTGTTAGGAGGACATAATAGTTTAAACACTAAAACATTTTCAGATAAATATGCATAAAGGGAGCGATTTGTGTAATAGAGGTGAGTGTTGTTTGCACATGGCAGGATATATTGTGTGCATAGTTAAAACAAATTGATGAAGGAAAATATTTTGCATTCATATTTTTGGTTTTCATTTGTTTGTGACACAATTGCGTTATTTGTAATTCATTACATATTTATTTTTAAATAGTGTGTTACTTACATAGGATTGGCTGACATAGCCTACAGGAAGTCATTTTATAAATTTCAAATTTCAACCCTTGTCATGTGGGGATTACGCGGGATGTTTTTTTTTTCGCGACTTTTTTTACTTGACTTAGTCAGTGACAGTCAGTGTTCGGAGGTTGTGTTAACGCGGTAAGCTGTGTTGGTCTTGTTTTTATTTCTTTAAGATAAGTATAGTTTTTTGTACATGTGTTGATTAAGTATATGCGTGTATATTGTTTATAGTTGATTAACTGTATACTGTGTTATTTGTCAGATAATGGCTGATTTTTCTCCAAGTAAATTTACAAGTATTAATGATGAAGATGTGGAGGCAGTACGACAGGATTTCCAACTGTCCACAGTAAGTAATAAATGTGGTTAATGTAATTTATGAATGTAATAACGTGGTAACATCAAAAAATCAGTAACTTAGTTGATTTACAAACGTGAACATAAAAACATTCAGTTTTACAAAAGATGGTTAAAGTGCGTGTGGTAGGCTACGCATAATTTATAATGATAGCCTATTTGAAGGCTTTTTAAGTTTAAAGTATTGTTATATTGTTTCATTTGGTTTTAATTTGTTGATTCTTCAAGCCAGCTTAAAAAGTAATGTCTAATGTGCATGTCAGACGTGAACTTGTGATGGCCAGTTAAAGTAACTGATAGCTAGTAGGCCTAGGCTACTTAACTTTGCGTCAGTGCAGCATTTTGTAAAAAGCAAGGTTGCCCTTGCCAATAGTAATGTAATGTTAAGTTTTACTTGTGTAAAGTAATCCCCGAGTCCTATTAGCGATGGTTTGGTAATAAGCAGGAATATATTGTAATTGTAATGTCCTGCATGTTAATATTTGCCACGCAACGTAACAAGGAGTACGATCGGTTTAAGATGGCGGGCTTTTTTCTATATTATATCTTCCCATGTTTTTAGTGCACATGTCATTTGCATACGATTGGTAATTTCAAACTCTAGTGTCAGTTGTATGGAGGTTTGAAATTGGTCTTATTCATATAAACACTAAACAAATTACTGTCTACACATCTAAAATAAAAACATAGTAGATTTTAGTGTTAATGAAAGAAATGTTTAATATAAATTAGGGCTGTCAAAGTTAACGCGTTAATTAGGCGTTAACGCAACATCATATTAACGGCACTATTTTTTTTAACGCGCGATTAACGCAGCGCGTATTTTCAATTTGACCCGTGGCCCAACACCTAGTTGGAGAAATGGAGATACACCGTGTTGCAAACTTAGCGACATTGCAGACACCTTTAGCGATTTTTTTCTCTTCAATAAAGCGCCCAAACCTTTAGTTTCTGAGAATCGCCGGTGCTCTCCCAGCACGCGCGCAGCTCTCTCGCTCTCTCTCTCTCTCTCTCGCTCTGCGTCTAGCGCGGTAGAGAGGAGCAGCGCTTTAATTCAGTTAAACACAGATATTATGTTGCTTCTCTAATTTTACATGCACTTATAGCAGAAATCACAGCACAGATATTGTCTTTATCCTATGTGTATTTGATTTCATCAGACGACGGCTCGATTATCAGGATTGTTGTGCAGATTAACATCTTGGAAGGGAGAGCTGGTTATGTTTAATGGGTCGCGTTTCAGTCACTATTTCATATTCATTCCGTTGTTTGACAACAGAAACAGTAAAATATACCAATGAAAACGGTTTTATTGAGAATTTAGCTTCATCAAAATGGGCACAGAGAGAGACAAACTAATGTAATAATAAATAATAAATGTACATTTAGCATTTTCAAAAGAGCTGCCCTGTCATGCAAAAATCTAAACATGTTTGTTTTAGTAAATTGCTCAGTGCAAAGAAAGAGAAGTAATGGGAACCTGGTATTTCTTTATTCTTTCTTCATGTGTCTAATAGACACGAACAAGTTCTTTGAAAAACATCTATGACCTTTGAAACATGTCTCGTCTTCATGCTCTATGTTGACTATGGTTTCAATAATAAACATACATTTGCATAAAGCATCCATATTTATCCATGCCCATAATGATTAGAGTATTACAAACTTGAAAAGTATTAATTTAAGGTACATTTAGAACAAATAAAAAATTTGCGATTAATCGCGAGTTAACTCATGGCAAGCATGCGATTAATCGCGATTAAATTTTTTAATCGATTGACAGCCCTAATATAAATATTTTTTTCTGACATAATTATTAATTACTAATATTTTGTAGAAATAGTATTTACAGAATGCTGTTAAAGTGTTAAAGTATTGGTAATTCTAGGTTTGCTGTCATAGTTTTGATTAGAATACATTACATCTGGTTGACTTGGTAGATCTCTCTATGTGATGTCGCCTCTCAGTTGTTCACCTCTGTTGCCTGGTTATCGTTTTCTGTGTAACTGTTATTAATGTTTTTTGTGTGTGTGTGTGTGTGAACAAAGGAAAAATCAATTAATAGCATTAGCTGATTATTGTTCACAACGACTGACGCGTTTGTATTTGATTACAGATTGTAAAAATGTAACCATAGTTGTCTCGGATCAACACAGAATGGAGTGGTTTTGAAATGAGAACCTTTCTGGATGATTGTTGAAAAGATTCTATAATGTAATAGTTGAAAAATGACAGTCAAGGGAAGCTCTGTTTTTTAACATTTAATAGGAATGCAAGAAAAAAAAATACATAAAAGCATAAGTTTAACTGTTAACTGAACAATTTTAAAGAGTCCGTGCCCTATAGCATTTGTATCACAAAACCTTCACTTGTACATGCCACTTACATACAGTTGTACCTCAAACTGGCAATATGTTTGAATTTTTTTTTTATGTGTTTAATTGACATTCATTTTAAAATTTCACTGATTTAGGCTGTTTATGGATTTGTGCTATATTGGTGTTGTATTGTATTTATTTTAAAATGTATATATTACTAAAGTGTTTATTCATGTTTTTTTTTTCATGTTTGATGGTTGTTTGTATTTGCAGTATGCCTGTTTGGACACTGGTATGACTCGACAGGAAGTTTATTCGCAGTGTTTGCGTATAAATAAAAGGGCTATGGAGCTGTTGGTACGCCAAGTGCGCTTGAGACGTTGTGCTGAACAAAAACTTGCTCTAGCACGAAAAGAGCTCCAGGCAACAAAGAGCCAACTGGGCAATGCTCTGCAACAATTGGAGGTTGCCCAGGCATCTTTTGTGTGTGTAAGTGAAGGTAAGTATGTTTTATATTTTTTAAAAGATACGTCTGTCATGGTAGGCTATATGTGTGTAATCATATTACTATAATATGTTTTTGTTGGCTGGAATATAGTTAAGTGGTCAAACCACTGAACTCAAATAGACAATAAGATTGGTTTTGTTTAGTCAGTGATACTTTGTGTTAGTGTATGTGGAATAGTTAGATTGCCCCTTGAACACTTCTATTGACTTTACAGCCTGATTGTAATTTATTGCAATACAGTCATTTCAGTGGGTCAGAGTCAGTATGAATATTGAAGTAACTGATTAAGTTTTGATGTCACACTATTAGATTTTAAAGTATGTGTGATATTAAATGAAAGGTGTTTTTAATTAGTTTATCTAAATCTAGGTTAATCATGTCATGTGTTATTGTATCAAAGTTTTATGCAGAAGAATATTACTGACATTGACATTTTTATTTCTATATGTGTGCAGATGTTGCTGAGTCCGGCACTCAAACTGAGTTTGTGGAGTCCTGTGGAGAGGCCAGCACTACTGATTATATCACTGGAGAGGCCAGAGCTACTGAAAACATTACTGAATGCGTTTAGGATTAATGGGGTTAATTGATTTATTTGATTTAGTGTAAAAATAAAGATTATTTTAATTGTTTTTTGTTGTTGTTGTTTTTATAAAAAAGATTGTATTTAGTTTCTGGGTATTTGTTTAGTTTAGAAAATAATGGGATAAACAGATTACATTTTTATTGCACAAGTATTGTAAATAAGAGATTCATTTATTTGCAGAGGTAACAGACTAACAATTTTTCTTTTTAATACTATTATCAATAATTATCGATATATGTAATTACAACATATTTGATCATAAAGAGTAGTGAAATGTTGAGATAAAATACAATTGAAGAAACAGTTAATAAGATGAATTTGAAGTAGGGGTGAAATGTAAGTTATTTATTTGGGGGGGGGTTATGTAACAAGGTTCTTTACATCCTCGACTAGACATTTGGGTTTTATATCATTAATGTTATTTTAACAAAATAATTGTTTTTAATTATGTGTTTATGTAAAGGAACTAGTGTATTGTTGAAGCAATTTCTATGATAGTAAAATATGCCATTATGTGGACAAAATTGGTCTAAACATTATTTACACTACATTAATATGTAGGTCTATTTGCAGATAAAGAGCATGTTGTAAGGTAATGAAAATAGTTTTACTCGGATGATTCATTTTTGTAATGAATAGGCAGGAGGATGCAATTGCAATACTCAATTTATTAATTTAAAGAAGAAATTAGCACAGGTCAGGGACAAACACTCAGGTGGAATGAAGCAGGGACGAGATGGCGATCCGGTGGTGGTGCGGTGAATCAACGTGCTCGAGTGAACCCAGGAACCGTGGAACATCAAACGACACGAGGAACAGGCGAACTCCAACGAAGAAACTTCACAGACGAGGCACAGGAAACAGGACACACACCGAGGAACAACCAACAACGATCTGACAACATGAGAGTGAAATGACTGGGGTTAAATAGGCAACTGGGATTGAAGACAGCTGGTGACACTAATCAACACAACGAGTAACCACACCCACACAATACACTCACACAAACACATCAGCATGAGACAGCCGATTCATGAACCGTGACAGTACCCCCTCCCCTAGGAACGCCTCCTGGCGTTCCCAGGCAACCCTACCTGTCGATTGTAATCATCGATAAGGGAGTGATCCAGGATGTCTCTAGCAGGTACCCAACTTCTCTCCTCCGGACCGTAACCCTCCCAGTCCACCAGGTACTGGAATCCGCGTCCCCTCCGTCTCGAGTCCAGAATGCGGTGTACCGAATACGTGGGTTCCCCATCTACGAGTCGCGGCGGGGGGGGAACCGGGGCAGGCGGATTAATGTGGGAGTAAAATACGGGTTTGACTTTAGACACATGGAAGGCGGGGTGAATTCTCCTGTACGCAGGAGGGAGTTTGAGTCGGACTGTCACCGGGCTAATAATCTTGGTGACAGGAAACGGGCCAATGAATTTAGGGGCTAGTTTGTTAGACACGGAGCGGAATATTCTTGGTAGAAAGCCACACTTTTTGACCCACGACGTAGACGGGAGGCTTTGACCGGTGGCGATCGGCCTTGGCCTTCATGCGCCTCCCTGCTTGGAGTAGAGTCTCCCGGGCTCTAGTCCAAGTACGGCGGCACCTCTGGACGAATGCGTGAGCGGAGGGGACCGCGACTTCGGATTCCAGACTCGGAAAAATAGGTGGCTGGTAACCTAAACTACACTTAAATGGCGAGAGGCCCGTGGATGACACTGGTAACGAATTGTGGGCGTACTCCACCATAGAAAGTTGTTGACTCCAAGACGACGGATTCTTGGCAACCAAACATCGCAACATTCTCTCGAGGTCTTGATTGGCTCGCTCAGACTGACCATTGCTCTGGGGGTGATAACCCGAGGACAGACTGACCGTAGCCCCCAGTAACCTACAAAACTCCTGCCAAAATTTGGATGTGAATTGGGAACCCCTGTCAGAGACCACGTCCATCGGGAGGCCATGTAACCGAAAGACGTGATCAATAACTGTGACCGCTGTCTCCTTGGCTGACGGTAATTTGGGCAAGGGAATGAAATGTGCCGCCTTCGAGAACCGGTCCACTACGGTTAAAACAACCGTCATGACTTTGGAGGACGGGAGGGCGGTGACAAAATCTAGCGCGATGTGGGACCAGGGTCTCGAAGGGACAGACAGCGGTCGAAGTAACCCATCTGGAGGCTGGTGAGATGTCTTACCAGTGGCACAGACCGAACAAGCCAACACAAAATCGTGAATGTCGCGAGCCATTAAAGGCCACCAGAATTGTTGTTTAACTAGAAAGCCGGTGCGAGTCACTCCTGGATGACAAGCCACGTTGGAGCAATGACCCCATCGAATCACGTCTGACCGTAACCCCTCCGGAACGAACAAACGACCCGGTGGGCAACCAGGCGGAGGCGTTACCCCTTCTAAGGCTGTCTTGACCTTCGATTCGACCTCCCATGTCAGAGTGGAGATGACAATTTTCTCAGGTAAAATGCACTCGGGAGTCACCGGGCGTTCGGATGGATCAAAAATACGAGATAAGGAATCGGGTTTGATGTTTTTGGAACCCGGGCGGTACGAGAGAACAAAATCAAAACGTCCGAAAAAAAGAGCCCACCGAGCCTGCCTGGAGTTGAGTCTTTTAGCAGATCTGATATACTCAAGGTTCTTATGATCGGTCCAAACGATAAAGGGTACCCCCGAACCCTCTAACCAATGACGCCACTCCTCCAACGCTAACTTGACTGCCAACAACTCTCTGTTACCAATGTCATAATTGCGTTCGGCAGGCGATAATCGATGGGAAAAAAACGCGCAGGGATGCATCTTGTCGTCTGAGGAAGCGCGTTGAGAAAGAACTGCTCCTACTCCCACCTCTGACGCGTCGACCTCCACCACGAACTGACGTGTGGGATCAGGGGTGACCAGAATGGGAGCCGAAACGGAGCGGCTTTTGAGGTTGGCGAACACTGCCTCAGCAGTGCTCGACCACCTAAACGTCGTTCGGGGGGAGGTCAAGGCAGTCAGAGGTGTGACTAGTTGGCTGAAATTGCGAATGAAACGCCGGTAAAAATTGGCAAACCCCAGAAACCGCTGTAGGGCCTTACGGGAATCTGGACTTGGCCAATCTACCACAGCCTTAACCTTGTCAGGATCCATACGCATTCCCTCAGACGAGACGATGTACCCTAGGAAAGGAACAGACTGTGCATGAAACGCGCATTTCTCCGCCTTGACAAAAAGCCCATTCTCTAAGAGTCTCTGGAGCACTCGTCTGACGTGTTGAACGTGTTCCTGGAGAGACGAAGAAAAAATCAATATGTCATCCAGGTAAACATATATGAACTGATCGACCATGTCTCTCAACACGTCATTCACGAGTGCCTGGAAAACCGCTGGGCTATTGGAAAGCCCAAAAGGCATAACCAAATATTCAAAGTGCCCCCTAGGGGTATTAAAAGCGGTTTTCCATTCATCCCCCTTCCTGATGCGGACCAAATGATATGCATTACGTAAGTCCAGTTTCGTGAAAATGGATGCTCCCTGCAACCTCTCGAAAGCTGAAGACATCAACGGCAAAGGATAGGAATTCTTTACCGTGATGTTGTTCAGTTCTCGGTAATCAATGCAAGGTCGCAGAGAACCATCCTTCTTCCCAACGAAAAAGAACCCCGCCCCCGCAGGAGATGAGGAAGGCTGGATGAACCCGGAGTCCAGAGAATCAGAAATATATTTCTCCATGGCCTCCCTCTCGGGAACAGAAAGAGAGTAAAGTTTGCCCTTAGGCGGAGATTTACCTGGAAGTAAGTCTATCGCACAGTCATAGGAACGATGCGGAGGAAGAGAAGCAGCACGAGACTTACTGAACACTTCCTTCAGGTCCTGGTACTCCGCGGGCACGTTAGACAAATCCGCTGCCTCACTCTGAAACACAGAACTAGACACAGAAGGACAGGCAGACACTAAACAGGACTCATGACAGTGGTTACTCCAAGTGGAAACAGTGTTAGTGCACCAGTCAATGCGGGGATTATGCTTAGTCAGCCACGGGTGTCCCAAAACCACTGGTGCAAGTGGTGAGTCCATGAGGAGGAAGGAGATGCGCTCAGTGTGATTGCCAGAAGTGATGAGGGTGAGGATTTCAGTGGAGTGAGTGATCCGGGGGAGTTCTTGGCCATTGAGTGCGTTGACGGAGATCTGGAGCTGGAGGGGAGTGACGGGGATCTGTAGTTGACGTGCAAGATTAAAGTCCATAAAATTACCCTCTGCTCCCGAATCCAGTAGTGCGCTGGTGCAGTGCGTAGATGTTCGCCATCTCAGTCTTACCGGGAGGAGGGTCGATGATGGTGATGAGGTCTTCTCGGCGGAGATCCCACCCGATAGTAGCCTCATACTTACTATCGGGCCTGCTCTTTTACCAGGCAGGCATGGATAAAATGGCCCTCCCGGCCACAGTACAAACATAATCCTTGGGACCTCCGCCTTTCCCTCTCCTCCCGGGAAAGCCGAGCTCTCCCCACCTGCATGGGCTCGTGATCGAATGTGGGGCTGACCGCGTTCGCTCCACGAGACTGATGACCCTCTGTGCTGGACTGTGGACGACTGGGGTGTGTCCATCTGGTGGCTCGACTCAAGCGAGCGTCGACTCGTAGGGCTAAGTCTATTAATCCATCCAACTTCTCAGGTAGGTCCAGTGTATAAATCTCTTTCTGAACGCGGTCAGCCAGCCCATGCAGGAACATATCCCACTGCGCCGACTCGTTCCAACGGCACTCTGCGGCCAGGGTGCGGAACTGGATGGAATAGTCCGCTACCGAGCCTTCCCCCTGTCGCAGTTCGGCGAGTAATCTGGCCGCCTCCTTACCCGCCACTGCCCGATCGAAAACCTTCTTCATAGCTTCGGAGAGTGCCTGGAACGAGCCGCAGCAGTCGTCTCCGTTCTCCCACACCGCCGTTCCCCAAAGCGCTGCTCTCCCCGACAGCAGGGTCAACACGAACGCCACCTTGGCGTGTTCAGTCTGGAACGTACGCGGTTGTAGGGCGATGTGCATGGAACATCGGGTGAGGAATGCTCTGCAGTACTCGGGCTCGCCGGAATATCCCTCAGGTGTCGGTAGGCGTGGCTCCGGTCTATCCACTGCTGTGGGTGCTGATGGTGGTGGGGGAACGGGCGGTGCGGGGGGCGCAGTGGGAGTCCGCAGAAGCGCGACCTGTTGGGTGAGCTCGGACACCTGCTTCAGGAGTGCTTGAACCGCCCGACCTGTGCCCGAGATATTCTCCTCTTGCTGATCCATGCGCGTGATGCTGTGCGAAATGAAGTCATTGAGCCGGGTTGAATCTGCTGCATCCATGGTGACGGTCAGATCGTTCTGTAATGAATAGGCAGGAGGATGCAATTGCAATACTCAATTTATTAATTTAAAGAAGAAATTAGCACAGGTCAGGGACAAACACTCAGGTGGAATGAAGCAGGGACGAGATGGCGATCCGGTGGTGGTGCGGTGAATCAACGTGCTCGAGTGAACCCAGGAACCGTGGAACATCAAACGACACGAGGAACAGGCGAACTCCAACGAAGAAACTTCACAGACGAGGCACAGGAAACAGGACACACACCGAGGAACAACCAACAACGATCTGACAACATGAGAGTGAAATGACTGGGGTTAAATAGGCAACTGGGATTGAAGACAGCTGGTGACACTAATCAACACAACGAGTAACCACACCCACACAATACACTCACACAAACACATCAGCATGAGACAGCCGATTCATGAACCGTGACAATTTTATTATATATATTGATTGATTTTAGTGGCTTAGTATTTTTTTTTTGGGCTTAGTTGTGGTGGTTATTAATATTCAACATTATTGATCTGCTTGCATTAACACCATTATATCAGAACTGAGATGTATGATGACATCGCTGTTTACTCCAGAGCCGTTACATATTATTTAATTTAATAAGTTTTGTACAACAAAAAATTTAACCATTATCGAACTTTGGTTGGACTGCTTTTTTTTTTGTAGATAGGGTATGCTTTATAGTTAAAACAAACAATGTTGTATACTTTCCTGTTAATGAGCTGGATTGAAAGAATCTGCATGCTAAAACAAAACGTTACATAAAGTTGACTTTAATATGAAAATAACAGTTTTGTATAATAGTAAATTTATTACAGTCAAATGGTGGCTTTAATGCTTTATGTCTTTTTAATCGTCCAGCGTTCTAGCTCCTTTAAGAGACCACCGTTCACTTAAATGATCCAGCTCCTTCACGAACGCTGGACGATTTGAGAGCTGGTTCCTATTTGAAATCTGTTTTGTAATCTGATTATCCTTTATTGCTCAGGTGTACATCGAGTTGCTATAGCTGATTGTTATTTTGATGTGTCAGTATGATCATGTGTGACATTACCTCGCTGTTTGATTCGTTGTATATGTGCACATTATGCTATACATTACTGTATGTAGAGCTTGCATGGTTGAAGAGTGCGGCGAAAAGGAAATAAACAACACAGGCTGAACGTCAGGTAAAACTATCACATGAGAAGGGACCTTATCTTTAAGTGTGATTTGATTGGAATGTTGTTGTTTTTTTGGGGGGAAATTTCAATAATAAAATGTTCATTACATGTGTGTTGCAACAATCTATAGAGATATTCTTAATGTTACTCAGAAAACAGGCCACAGGTTTAATTCGTTTGAAGTACTTGTGCTAAATGTTATGCTCCTAGATGTAAGAAAGAAATCCCTATTATCTCTAGCCTTGGCTACCGTATATAGACCACCAGGGCCTTACGCTGATTTCCTAAAAGAGTTTGCAGATTTTCTCTCAGATCTATTGGTCAATGTCGATAAGGCAATAATTGTTGGAGATTTCAACATACACGTTGATAACACAAATGATGCGTTAGGAGCTGCGTTTACAGATTTATTAAACTCCTTTGGGGTCAAGCAAAACGTTAGTGGTCCCACTCATCGTCTTAATCATACTCTAGATTTAATTATATCATATGGAACCGATCCAACCGATATAGATATTATACCGCAAAGTGATGATGTCACTGATCATTACATGGTAACTTGCATACTACGTACGGCTGAAATGTGTCATGTTGCGCCGCGTTATCGACCAGGCAGAACAATCCTTCCAACCACTATAGATAGATTCTTGAATAGCTTACCTGATCTATCTCCGCTCCTCAGTGAACCTAAACAAACAGAGGAACTAGAGGAAATGACTAGCAGTATGAGCACCATTTTCTCTAGTACATTAGAAACTGTTGCACCAATTAGATTAAAAAAGGTTAGAGAGAAAACTAAAGCACCATGGTACAACAGTGCGCATGTTATCAAGAGAGAAACTCGTAACTTAGAGCGCAAATGGAAACAAACTAATTTAGAGGTCTTTAGAATCGCGTGGAAAGACAGTATGTCACGTTATAAAAAGGCTCTAAAAGCAGCCAGGGCTGAGCATCTACGCAAACTAATAGAAAATAACCAAAACAATCCAAGGTTTTTATTTAACACCGTGGCTAGATTAACAAATAAACAGACATCACCTGAACAAAATATTCCGTTACATTTTAATAGTAATGATTTCATGAATTTCTTCACTGAGAAAATAGAAAGCATCAGAAACACAATTGTAAATGTACAATCTTTGACAGCGTCTTATGATTCAGCCTCAATTATCGCCCCTCAAGAACAACTACAGCGCTTTACAACTATAGGACAGGAAGAGCTAAATAAACTTATCACTGCATCTAAACCAACAACATGTTTATTAGATCCAATTACCCACTAAACTACTGAAAGAAGTGTTACCTGTAGTGGAAGAGCCTCTTCTCAATATTATTAACTCGTCTCTATCTTTAGGACATGTTCCAAAAACATTCAAGCTGGCAGTTATAAAACCTCTTATTAAGAAACCACAATTAGATCCAAATAACCTAGCAAATTACAGACCCATTTCAAATCTTCCATTTATGTCTAAAATACTAGAAAAAGTTGTGTCCGCTCAATTGTGCTCTTTCTTGCAAGAAAACGATATCTATGAAAAGTTTCAGTCTGGATTCAGGCCACATCATAGCACAGAAACTGCACTCGTTAAAATTACAAATTATTTACTTTTAGCTTCTGACCAAGGCTGTATCTCAATACTAGTTTTACTTGATCTTAGTGCTGCGTTTGACACTATAGATCATAAAATACTCTTAGATCGACTTCAAAATTACACTGGTGTACAGGGACAGGCATTAGGCTGGTTTAGATCGTACCTATCAGACCGTTACCATTTTGTCCATTTAAATGGGGAAAAATCAAAGATAACGTCAGTAAATTATGGAGTGCCGCAGGGATCTGTGTTAGGCCCCCTGCTATTCTCAATTTATATGCTGCCACTTGGTAATATTATAAGAAAACATGGAATAAGTTTCCACTGTTATGCTGATGACACTCAATTATATATTTCATCTAGACCAGATGATAACACTAAATTATCTAAAATGACAGAGTGTGTTAAAGATATAAAATATTGGATGACGTGTAATTTTCTTCTATTAAATTCAGATAAAACGGAGGTATTACTGATTGGTCCAAAAAACTGCCCACAAAACCTCTTACAATACAACCTTAATCTAGATGGACGTCCTGTTACTTTATCCTCTACAGTAAAAGACCTGGGTGTTATACTAGACCGCAACTTGTCTTTTGAAAATCATATTTCAAATGTCACAAGAACAGCCTTTTTCCACCTTAGAAACATTGCTAAGCTACGTAATATGCTATCAGTTTCTGATGCAGAAAAGTTAGTTCATGCATTCATGACCTCGAGACTAGATTACTGTAATGCTCTATTAGCTGGTTGTCCTGCATCCTCCGTAAACAAGCTACAGTTAGTCCAAAATGCAGCCGCTAGAGTTCTTACTAGGTCAAGAAAATATGATCATATAACACCAATTTTATCATCTCTACACTGGTTACCTATTAAGTTCCGTATCAATTACAAAGTATTGTTACTGACCTATAAAGCCCTAAATGGTTTAGCTCCTGTGTATTTAAGAGATCTTCTATCGCCATATAATCCATCGCGCTCTTTAAGATCGCTAAATTCGAGGCTTCTGGTTGTACCTAGGATATCTAAGTCCACTAAAGGAGGGAGGGCGTTTTCACATCTAGCTCCTAAACTCTGGAATAGCCTTCCTGATATTGTCCGAGGCTCAGACTCGCTCTCCCAGTTTAAAACTAGATTAAAGACGCATCTCTTTAGCCAAGCATTCACATGATGCATCCAATACCTTTTATACAACAGTTAAATCAGATCAAATGCATTCATATTATGAACAGCAGCTACGCTAATTATTTCCCATCTGCCTTTTTTTGTTGTTATCTCGGGACGCCTGTCTCGAGATAACTCAAATAGAGTTCGGCCACATTTACACATAGCCGGGTATTTAGAGAAACGAATATTTCTCCCCCTCCGTTTTCAATAATAACATCGTGCACACAACCCGCATAAATACGCCGTCGAGCGCCTTTATAACTATGCTAAACCTATAGGCGGCAGTGTAGGGAGAAGGATAAAGCCATGCAAGCCAATCAGAATCTTCAAAATCGACAAGAGAGAACCTAAAACCCCGTTTCTCCCAGTTGACACGACAACATATAACCGGCGTTTTCAGAAATCTCCACTTTGGCCGGAGTTTTTAGAAATAATCGTTTTCTGGGATAAAAACGGCGTTTTCGTGTAAATGACAGGCCAAAACGCAGAGAAATATCTGCGTTTTCCCATCGTGTAAACGGGGCCTTCGTCAGCTCCAGTTATGTATCCAGCCTCTCATGGAGACTTCAGATGCCCCAACGCCTGTGATGAGACAACTCGACGCCTGTGAAGAGACGACCCAACACCGGCGATATGTTATGCCCTAAATTTCATGATTAACTAACTGTATTTTTGTATGTATATTTTTGAAATGCATTTTCTGTAAAGCTGCTTTGAAACAATGTGTATTGTGAAAAGCGCTATACAAATAAACTTGAATTGAATTGAATTGAATTGAATATTAGGCTATGTCAGGTGGTTTTACATTATTATTATTTTTACCAAAGTTGCAAAATGTAAGGTTTAATATTTTGTATAATTCAAGTGAAATATGTTATCACTCACAGGTGAAACATTTAAAAAGCCTGGAATGATCCTAAATGAAGAGCTGTTTGGGAGTTGAAAGAGCCGACTCTATCAGGTTCTTTAAAAGAGCCGGAATTCCCATTATGACCAGCCCTTTTTTATGGCGCTTCTAATTGGCTTAATTTAAATTTTTAAAAGATGCTCATAGCTATGAGGTTAAAACCAATTGCTGTTAGCTGTACGTCCCCTTTTGCTTTCAGCAAATTCAGAGACACACCTGCTGGTTTATTCTGTTATTTCAAGCCTCATTTCCAAGCATTTAAGGAAGACAAAGAAGGAGGAACAACGAAGAGAAGTTGAACAACAACAACTATTTGAAGACATTACACACGGTGAGTTTGAATGATTAAATTATATTTTTATCGACACATCACAGGATGCTGAGGTTTAATTGGTTTAGTGCGATTTTCTTTTTGATGTTTAATGCTTTAAGTATTCTGGAGGTCAATGTGTGGCGGGGATACGTTTTTTTGTGTTGTTTTTGTGGTGATGTGCTCATGTGGTTGTTTCCTGTTCGTTATAAGTAAGTTACAGTTTATAATTTGCTTGGTAGCGAAATATCATACGGTAAAAGGTCGTCGATGTTAAAGTCCTTGTCAAGTCAGTATTTTTTATTTCTTTTTTAATTAGTTATAGGCAGTATAGTGTGCTAAAACGGGTAAGTTAAGGGTAACGTTAGCCTATATGATGCTTTTTAGATAACGCTTTGTTTCGGAGTTGAATTTTATTTAATGTTAAAATTATAATGTCATATGTAGGCGTAGGCCAATATTGTTTTATTAAAGCAATGAGCATGATCAATGAAGTGTGTAATCCAATAACGTAGAAATGAAATAGGAAGCTTATAAGCCTAAAATTCATTTGTTCAAGTTGTTTTTGTTGAAAGTGCTTCTGTGATGAACATTTGTAAGAGTGTGTTGTGGGTACGTGAAGTAGACTCGCTTTCTTGGTAAAATCAAGGAACGGGTCTGTCTGAATTTCCCTCGTCCATTTCACGAAGTGGAACAAAATGGCGGCAAGGATTCTCCCGCGGTTCGCAAGTGCGTGTTTAAAGTGGACTGGAACGCAGGCATATGTCCTATACTCAATGTAGTGTAGGCTATGGGTTAGGGGTGCAGTTTCGGATATGACTTTATTGAAAGGAGTAGGACTATACAAAGTAGTTATTGCTATAATAAATATTTTACGAACATTATTAGTTGCTATTGGTTCTAAATTAATTATTTGAAATGTCATGAGTTAAATAAATCTTAAAATGTTTATTTTATGTATTGATTGAAATAAAGACTACACAAAAGCAAAACTACTGAAGTTATGTTTAAATTTTTATTTGCAATATAATAATTCTTGCATTGGCAAATCACATGAACTCAAAAGAGTAAAATTCTTATTGAATTAATCTAATTTATTGTCTCTTTGTTTATAATGTATTTAATTTAGTTTTTTTAAATGTGTGAGTCACACTCATGGTGGGTGTGGATTATGAATGTCTGTAACACTTTTTTGTATGTAAAATCTATTATGTTTTAATTAACTTATTTCTGTAGTATAATGTGGGGTAGTAATACTAACTTTTAGGGTATTAATTAGTATTGGTGTTATAATTAAGATTATTTTTGTTCCTTTTGAAAAAAAAAACAATCTGATTATCTGACATTTATTATAATTTATTCATGATTTAGCCTACTTACTTATTATATTTTGTATTCAAAGTTATTAGTGAGTGCAACTTTAACAAAGGTGAATAAAATGTCCTGTTCCCTTTCGAGGGAACTCGCGATGCGTCGATGACGCTTTGGGAACGCTTGCGTGATTACGTCTGAGCACGTATGTCAACTAGTCCAATGGAAAGAATGAGCGTCACGGGCGGGTGACGTCATGACCAGGAAGAGATATAAGCACATCCGGTGCGTTACTCGCGTTAGCTTTCGTGTCTCAGCAAAGCGCTCTATGTCAAAACTGTCTGTATTATTTACTGTTGTCTGTCACTTTATATATATATATCATGGCGAAACAGCTATTCAAGTCTTGTGCTTCTCCTTGCCCTCGTTTTCTTACGGGTGGGGATACTCATGAGCTTTGTGTAGTTTGTTTGGGAGTGGAGCATGCTATGTCAGCCTTCGAGGGGGCTGACTGTTTGCATTGTGAGCGTCTCCCGCTCCGCATGCTCCGCTCTCGCTTGTCCACATTTGAGGATGATGGACAAGCTCGCGAACCTCAGGGCGCTGGACCCGCTGCTGCCGAGGCAGCACGGAGAAAGCACTCCTGGGGTTCGCAAATGGATCTCTCGGCGGGGTTGGAGACGGGCTCTGCCTTATCTCCGCCTTTACCCGGGGGATCCATCGCTCGCTTGCCGGTGTCGGAAGCCCGCCCAGCGGCTTCTTCCGCCCGGGAAGCGAGCCCAATGCTTCAGTGCTCTAGTTCTGAGGAGGTAGAAGTACTGAGCATTGATCAAAGTGACACATTAAGCACACGTAGGGGGGAGGATTCGCCATCTATTTCCCCCGCATATGAGGAGTTAGTGGATGTTATATCTCGTGCTGTAGATAAATTGAATATTGACTGGCCAGCAGAGAAAAAAGATACTCGTCCTAAGAGCAAGTTAGACGAGCGTTTTTTATCTTCAGATATATCATCTCCTTCACGGGCCCTTCCATTTTTTCCTGATCTTCATAGTGAGCTTAGTAGATCATGGGATAAACCATATTCATCTCGTCTTTTTAGTCCCCATGTTAAAACATACTCTGAGATTAAGGGACTAAAAGAACATGGTTATGGGTCGATGCCACCAGCGGAACAGACGCTTGCGAGCTATCTGTCTCCTGGATCAGCATCGTCCCTGAAGGCTCCCGTGTTGCCCAATAAGCCGTTAAAAACGACATCAAACTTAGTGGGCAAGGCATATACGGCAGCAGGTCAAGCTGGAGCCTGTCTGCACACGATGGCAGTGCTCCAAGCCTACCAGGCAGATCTGTTGGGGGAAATTGATAAGAATGAGGGGGTTAGTGCTGACGATATTTGAGAACTTCGTCGGGCTACAGATCTGTCTCTCAGGGCTACGAAGGAGACCGCTCGTGCTATTGGGCGGTCTATGGCAGCCCTCGTAGCTACTGAGAGACATCTTTGGCTTAATTTAGCCGATTTAAAAGATAAAGATCGTGCTTTTCTGCTAGATGCCCCTATGTCTCCCTCTGGTCTTTTCGGTGACTCGGTCAGCGCTGTGGTCGATAGATTTCAAGAAACGAAGAAACAGTCAGAGGCTTTTAAAAAATTCCTCCCTCGCCGAGTCCATCCCCCTGGGGATGCTGGGCGTGAGCATCCCCAGCCAAGCTCCTCGCACCGTGTGCAACAGAAAGTGAGTGTTGCGTCTCGTGCTCCTCCTAATAAATCTTGGGGGCCGAGCCAACACTCTCAGCCGAAGTCGTCTAAGTCTAAGCCGGATCTGAGGACCGTTCTTATGGCGAAGAAGGCTTCGGCTCAAAAGAGGTCCTGACGCCACGGGCGTCAGACTGTTGAGGACAGCCCCACCCGGGGTGGAGCGGTGTTCACCTCATTATACGGTGCCCGTTCCACCTCGGGGTCCACAGGGGACCGTTCTGCCAACCCCGCCACCCTTGGTGCCTCGGGGCGCAGCGGTCTCCAGCGAGCTCTTGACTCAGTGTCAACTCGACATTGCGTCGGACTCGCTCCCTCTGAGGGGGGTTCAAAAACAGTCAGTTCGGTTGTTTCCTGCCAGTATGCTTCAGGTCACCGAAGTGGCTGTTCCAGTAATACCAGAGGCCAGTCTCGAGAGACTGGTACCCTTAGTAGATTTTCTGACAGAGTGGAAGAATCTGCCGAATATATCTCCTTGGGTCCTGCAGATAATAGAGAAAGGTTACAGAATCCAGTTTTGTTCTCCTCCACCTCGTTACAACGGGGTGTTACTCACGTTAGTACATCCCGAGCAGGCTCTGGTAATGGAGCAAGAAGTAGAGTCTCTGTTAGCGAAGGGAGCTATAGAGCAGGTGTACTCGCCCGACATAGAATCGGGGTTTTACAGCCGCTACTTTATCGTTCCGAAAAAGGATGGGGGGTTGCGTCCCATTTTAGATCTTCGTTTGTTGAATCGTGCAGTCATGAAACTCAAATTCAAGATGCTCACTCTCAAGCAGATCGTGACGCAAATCAGATCCGAGGACTGGTTCGTCACGATAGATTTAAAGGACGCTTACTTCCATGTCTCCATCCTCCCTCAACACAGGAAGTTCCTGAGGTTTTCTTTCAGGGGCAAAGAATACCAATATCGGGTGCTTCCATTCGGTCTAGCTCTATCACCCCGCACGTTCACGAAATGCGTAGATGCAGCTCTGGCCCCGCTCAGGTTGCAGGGCATACGCATTCTGAATTATATCGACGACTGGTTGATTCTGGCGGAATCGGAACAGTTAGCGGTTCGGCATCGAGATGTCGTTCTCGCTCACATGAAAAAATTGGGGTTGAGACTCAATACCAAGAAAAGTGTGCTGTCTCCATTACAGAGAACCACTTTCCTTGGTGTGGTATGGGATTCAGTCACGATGCGGGCCACACTATCGCCCGTTCGTGTAGCTGCTATCCTCGTAGCCACGAAAGGGTTGAAGCTAGGCCAGTCACGCACTGTGAAACAGTTCGAGAGACTGTTGGGTCTCTTGGCAGCGGCGTCCAATGTGATACCCTTTGGCCTGCTGTACATGAGACCCTTGCAGTGGTGGCTCAGAACCAGGGGGTTCTCCCCGAGGGGAAACCCACTTCGGATGATCAAGATCACACGGCGGTGCCTCCGTGCCTTGGTCATATGGAGGAAACACTGGTTCCTATCCCAGGGTCCGGTGCTGGGAGCTCTTTGCCATCGAGTTGCGATCTCGACAGATGCTTCCCTCACCGGCTGGGGAGCGGTAATGGAAGGCCGCTCAGCTCAGGGTCTGTGGAGGAGTCATCATCTCTCTTGGCACATAAATTGCTTGGAGATGATGGCTGTCTTCAATGCGTTGAAATATTTCCTTCCAGACCTGAGGGGCCGTCATGTGCTCGTCCGTACAGACAATACATCGGTGGTCTCATATGTAAATCGTCAGGGGGGTCTGCGTTCGCGTCCACTCTGCAAACTGGCGCACCAGATTCTCCTGTGGTCCCTGGGGAAGATACTCTCTCTGAGGGCAGTGTATATCCCTGGGTGCCAGAATATCGGAGCAGACATCCTGTCGAGGCAGGTGCTGAGGCCAGGGGATTGGAGACTCCACCCCGAGGTGGTGGAGCAGATATGGGAATTTTTCGGCCAAGCGGAAGTGGATCTGTTTGCGTCTCAGTACACGACGCACTGTCCACTATGGTTCTCCCTCACTCATCCAGCCCCTCTGGGGCTGGACGCTATGGTACAGGCGTGGCCGAGGCTACGTCTGTACGCCTTTCCCCCTGTTGTTCTGCTCCCAGGAGTTCTGGAGAGGGTCCGCCAGGACGGAACAAGTCTACTTCTGGTAGCACCACGCTGGCCGAGTCGGATTTGGTTTGCGGACCTTATTCGTCTCCTCGACGGCCCTCCCTTGGAGATTCCTATCAGGAGGGACCTTCTGTCTCAGGCAGGGGGCACAATATATCACCCCCGACCAGAGATTTGGAATTTATGGGTTTGGCCTCTGAGGGGGCCCAACTTATAGAGAGTGGTCTTTCAACTGAGGTTGTGGAGACCATTCTTAGCTCCAGAGCTCCAGCCACGAGGAAATTGTATGCACTTAAGTGGAAAGTTTTCACTTCTTGGTGTCACCAGCATCAGCGGGATCCAGTCAACTGTTCAGTTAACACAGTACTTGAATTTCTCCAGGATCGCTTTTCATCAGGTTTATGTCCATCTACCTTAAAGGTCTACGTGGCGGCCATTGCGGCTTTCCACGCCCCGGTGGGTAATACATCTTTGGGTCGAGACCCCCTGATTATTCGTTTCCTTCGTGGCACCTTGAGGCTGAGGCCTGCAACACGTACTAGGGTGCCGGGCTTGGGATTTGGCAATAGTTTTGGAAGGCCTTTCAGGGGCTCCCTTCGAACCCCTTGAGTCGGTTTCAGAGAAATTTCTGACATTCAAGACCATTTTTCTTCTGGCTATTTCGTCCCTAAAAAGAGTCGGAGACCTACAGGCCCTTTCGGTTTCTCCCACCTGTCTCGAGTTTGCTCCTGGGATGGTCAAGGCATTCCTTTACCCTAAACAGGGATATGTTCCTAAGGTGCCAACCAATATTCCGAGGCCTATTGTACTGCAGGCGTTCTATCCTCCTCCGTTTGCCTCTTCGGACCAGGAAAAACTGAATCTCTTGTGCCCAGTGCGAGCGCTGGACACTTATGTCCACAGGGCTGCCCCGTGGAGAAGATCAGATCAGTTATTTGTCTGCTTTGGATCACCTAAGAAGGGTCTTCCAGCTTCTAAACAGACAATTAGCAAGTGGATAGTCGAGGCTATTTCCCTTGCTTATGAGTCCTCTGGCCAGCCATGTCCTCTGGTGGTCAGAGCTCATTCGACTAGGAGTATGGCGGCCTCTAAAGCCTTATTATCGGGGGTTTCCCTTCAGGAGGTTTGTGATGCGGCAGGCTGGTCCTCACCGCTCACATTTGTGAGGTTTTATAGCCTGGACCTGGACGCTGCCCCAGGGTCCCAGGTGCTTCTAACTTAGTTTGCCGACAGTTTTGTCTGCTGGCATTTTGTAAGTACGGCGTATTGGGTATTCTCGTTCCCAAAGCGTCATCGACGCATCGCGAGTTCCCTCGAAAGGGAACGTCTCAGGTTACTATTGTAACCCTAGTTCCCTGAGAAGGGAACGAGACGATGCGTCGCCCTGCCATACTTCCTGCATCCCTGCGATCGACTTTGCTTCGACTCTTTCAAGCTAACGCGAGTAACGCACCGGATGTGCTTATATCTCTTCCTGGTCATGACGTCACCCGCCCGTGACGCTCATTCTTTCCATTGGACTAGTTGACATACGTGCTCAGACGTAATCACGCAAGCGTTCCCAAAGCGTCATCGACGCATCGTCTCGTTCCCTTCTCAGGGAACTAGGGTTACAATAGTAACCTGAGACGTTTTTCTTTTTGTCAGACATCTGGATATTCCAAGGCCTTCTGAGATTTTGCCTAGAGGACGATAGGGCTTGGTGGGAATTGAGGTAAGGTATTTGTATTGTTAATAACATTGTAAATTAGCTCAGTGTTTCCTCTAGGATTTTTTCCAGCTGTGGTGGCAGGCCCATTTCCCCAGGGGGAGGGGGCGCCGCCCATGAGTGATATTCCCATATAATTAGGGATGGGTATCGATTCAGATGTTCAGATTCGATTCAATTTCGATTCTCGATTCGACTCAATGAATATAGATTTAACACAAAACCTATATTTATAAAAAAGAATAGTGAACATAAGTTTACGAGTGGTTAATTAATAAAAATAAATTAAGAGCCAGTATATTAAACTCGTATTATTTTAGGTACACTTGGGTACATTAAAACAGAACCAAACCATATATATCAAATGCATACAATGAATAGACAGGATTTTGATGCAAGATGAAAAATCGATTATTGAAAAAGTCAGAACAGTCTCATGCCTTGATCAAACAGGATCAGGTTATTTTATGTTTAAGATAAAACAAAAATAAAATCTCACAGCATTAGAGTAACATGGAGGCTGCAAGCCTATGAAATGTAAACTAATACTGGCTTTTGGGTGATATATAAATAAATATGGGGGGGAAAATCGATTCATAGCCTTTGAGAATCTATATAGATTTGACCACATTTTAAAAAACGATTAATCGAAAAAATAGTTTTTCTAGTTATAATATGAAAGGTTCCAATTTATAGCGGCAAAGCGATTATGCGCATCCAGTGCGCCGAATGATGCACTTGAAGCAACTCGAAGTCACAGCGTGCAGCGCGTCGCATTGAAAAGTTAAAAGCACAAAGCGAAGAGATATTTGATGCTTACTGTATTATATCTATGCAACAGTTTATTGAGCCTTTTCTTTTAACAGTTTTAAATTTCAGTTACAGTGCGCATGAAGAACAATTCATAGTGCTCTCTACTCCAGTGCTGTAATCTAACAGAACTAACGCAATAAACTCCAGTAAGATAAAGTCATTTTATGCAAACCATAGACCTTTATCTACAAATAAAGTATAATAATGAAAACATTGATCTTGGAGAGTGTCATCGTGTTACTCGTAACCGAACGTGACGCGCTGTTTGAGTTCTGAATGGAGAATGACTGAGGAGAGATGAGTTTTCATTAACTTTAACTTAACGACTTCAATATAAATTTTTACCTCACATTATGCTATCGAATGACTTTAGAAGTCTTGGAATATAGTGCACGAAAACTTTATGGTGCTTTACAATGTTTTTTATGCCTTTAGTGGGGCTTAACAATAACACAATAGTATGCACAATATCGGACCTCACTGAGAAGCGCAGCCGTGGCGGGAGGATTTTTGGTGTGGCGGCCCACCACGGCTGAATGAATGTAGCGGAAACACTGTAGCTGTTAGTTATAATGCATAATTAGCCTAAGTCTTATTTCAGTCAGCTTTATTTGGATGTTATGTAGGTGTATCTTTATACAGAAAAAGTGGCATAGTAAACAAATCTGAAGTGGCATACAATCACATATGTGGGTTTACAGAATGTTTATTGTTTCTCTGAACCGGCATAAATGCATTTACATGGGGATTAAAATTGTGGGGTATAATGCTTTGAACATGACTACTGTTTTAAAAATGTGTTCTAAAGTGAATTAAAATAAATAATGGAATAAACAAGTAAATAAAAATATGGAATTTCAAATTAATTTACTTAATAAATAGGCTAGTGGTTTTCTATTTTTTAATAACATTGCTTAAGCTGAGACAAATGCTACAAAGAAATTCTGTATTTGTATACTGGTAGATAACTGCAGGATTAAAAGCGGTTACATTTTTTTCTTGTATAGAGCCAGAAAGTCAATTTTGGAGTTTAGAAAAGGTGCAAGAAATGAGCAATGATGCTAGTGTTAGGTTTTTTGACAGGGCAGCACATGTCACCAGGTCTTTGTGATATTAAATCGTCTTAAAGGAACAGATTTTTGGAATATAATATAACAATGATTATTCACAGTGGTGTCGATTGGGTTTAGAATTTACTGTATGAGAGAAATGTACCAATGCGTTGATTTGTCTCTTTAAATGTTAGGCTATATGACTCTTTGCTGTTATTTTATGGTTTGGTTTACAATGTGAGTACAGGATTATTTTTATTTATCTGCTTTGCTGGTAGACATTTGTAATATTTATTGGGCTAAAATAATAAGGAATTAGGCCGATATGTTTTGTATCCTGTTTCTTGATTATTGTGCCTTTTGAGTTACAGGTGTGCTTTTGGTTGTCATGTAGTTTAGACTGGCACAAGTTCATGTTCATTCTCACTGAACCAAAACAATGTCAGAGTTGCCTTTTATAGCAGGTGTATAAAAGGGTCTGTGGTGGTATGTATTGTACAAAATGGTTTATAAATAAACATGAATGCATTGAGATAATTATCACTTCACAGAGTTTTGATTGGATAAATCAAAAATAAGTCTTATTCTTATTGAAAAAGTGTATTTTTTCAAAAAGTCAGTCATAAAACAAAAATTAAATGACACTTCCTGAAAATAAGTGTGGAAATGATACATTCTATTTGTTTACATTTTTTTGTTATTAGCATCTTTCTACAATGTGAATGTAAAATGTTTTTTTTCTAACTTATATTTTTTTCTTCAATTTTGTTTTATAAATTTAATTGCATGAAATGTACTATGTCTTTTTTATTTATTGTAGATGCCGCGGAAGAAGGGCTTTCGTATGCGGCGCACACCAAGAATCGTCAAAGGTAAGAGTGATGCAAATGCATGCATATGTTCTGAGAAATTGCAGCTCTCTGTTGTAGCTGGGACTGATGTCAGGTTTGCACCTTTGAATTGTGATGTAAATGCCTCAGTTGCATTTAGTGTTGTGGCTGCAATCAAACATGTGATTGCTCCTGTGTGTACATGGGTACAGACAGATGTTGATGACATATATGTGGAAGGGAGTAAGCTAGCCACATATGTAGCAAGCCAGAAAAGAGATGGTAAACGAGAGTTGTGTAAGTTTATTGAACAGCACAGTGTGTTTGGGTCGAACTGGAATGTAGAAATTGGTCTGCCAGTGTACAGAGATTTTGGTTTATTAGAAGAGGAGTCAGTAATGTATGAAAAGCTGCAAGAATATTTGTTGAGAGATGGAATGTGTCTGCTAAATCTTCATAGTGCAGTTAGTGTCGTCATTCATCACAAAGATTATTTTGTGGTGGTTGATTTTGGTACCCGTGATGCGTTTGGGATGGCATCTGCTATTGGCACATCTGTGGCTGTTTTTAACACATGCCTTAATGATCTCATGGTTCATATCCGGAATCTAAAGAAATCTTTAGATGCAGAGTGGTATGCCATTAGTAGCATTTCTGTGAAGACTGAAGTTATTAGGCACAGTGGTGATGTGGAGTTTGAAGATAGCAGTTCTGTTACTTTTGAAAGTAACAATGTTGCTGTTGAAGTTGCAGCTGAGCTTAAGGATAGTTCTTTCAGGTCTGAAAGTGGAAATATTGGCATTGAAGATGGAGTTAATGTTGTGGATGGCACTTCTGTCAAACTTGAAAACAGTATAAGAGGATCATTTCACCAGGGGAATGACCAGTTTAAATATGGAGGACTTCAATGTATGGCAATAGCTTTGGTAAGCATAGCTAAACATACCGTTGATAGTATTTTCTCATGGCAGACGAAAGATCTTGATAGAGTTGTAGTTTTAGGTGATGAGGTGTACACAGCTTTGCGTGATAGCAATAGGATTAGCCACTTGTCCAATCTGTTGTGTGTTCCTGATTTGCCCAAACAGTCAGTTATTGATGGAGATAATTTTTTGTTTGAATATGGTGAATTTGTTTGTGGTGATGTTGACGTGGGTGAAGGTGAATTAATAGAGATTGGTGTTTACAGCAGTCTATCAGTTGGACTGGAAAATATTTTTGCGCAGTATGACACCTGTCTTTTGACATTGTGTGGCAGTACATGTGCAATCATTTCTCAAAATGGACAGTATGCACTGGTTGACTCTCATGCACGAAGTGCTCATGGTATGGTTGATGGAAATGGAAGAAGTGTTGTTGTATATTTTTCTTCCCTTAAAGATTTGTTCAAACACATTTATGATTTAGCTAGAGGTCTCACTGAGAAGCAAAAGCCATTTGAAATAGCTGGTATCTGTGTCACTGTTACAACTGTGAAACCCAGGCAACTGCCAATAATTTCAGCAGTTACATGTAAACCAACTGATGAGTTTGGTTCCGGCCATGTGAGCAGGACTTGTGTAAGGCCAAATGTAGATTGTGAAATTTCTAACCTGACTTTTGCAAGCAAAGAGTTGGTTTTGGACCGTAGTTCTGTTTCACAGTTGGATGTATCAAAAATGAAAAATGGCAAACATAAAAACTGTTTAACACTAAAAGAGAGTTGTATTGACATTGACCAGACTTTTGAAAATGAGTTTGATTTGGGTTCTACAAAATATATGCCAGTAAATATTGATGCTAGAAACAAACGTAAGATTTCAGTAAATAATTGTACTTCAAAGAAATCAAAAAGAGATGATGTTGTTGAATTAAACTCAGATGTTGAATTTGTTAGTAATGCAACAAATAAAAATATGTTTAGTCCTGTTTCAAAACATGTTTGTCAAACTTTGTGCACACGTTTAAATGTGGATTTTGTAAAACCAAGTCTACCGGTGTTTAGACGTGTTGGTTTTTTAGGGGTTCCATGCAAAAATGACAGTATAGTGGCAGATGGCAATTGTTTCTTCCGAGCTATATCTCAAGCTGTGAGTGGCACACAAAAGTATCATAGAAAAATACGACTTGCTGTTGTGCAACAGTTGGAAAAAAATTGTGTAGAATACCAAAACATTTTGAGAAGCGAGTATTCTTCAATATCAGAGTATATCACAAAGTCAAAAATGCGATACGTTAATAGCTGGGCTACGGAAGTTGAAATTCAAGCGACAGCAGATCATTTAGGAGTCAATGTATTTACATTTTATGATGGCCGTTGGTTAAAATACAGTTGCAACAATAAGCTTTTGTCAAAGGATAGTATCTACTTAGAAAACTGCCATGGAAACCATTATGAGGCTGTGGTTTGTGTTCATGAGCCTGAATTACAAAGTTGTTATGGCTATTGCAAAACTAGTAATTCCTATATTTCAGGGTACAATATTAGATCAAAAATAAAAAATGAAAATGTTTTTGTTTTGGAAAACGAGAAATGGGTTATAGAGGAGCAAATGCATTTTAATAGTGAACAACAGCCTCATAGCTTAAAAACAATGCAAAATGAGACCTGTTGTGCAGCAGGTATTGTAGTAGATTGTGATGTTGTAGAAAAGGCAGGTAAAATGACATTCAAATATAGTCCTCTATCTACGGAAGTTGCACAATCATTATGTAGTAAATTTAATTAGAATTTTGAAAGGCATGATATTCAAGTACCCATGATTTATGGGTCTTTAGGTGTTGTTTGTAAGACAAATAAAGTTGTAAAGGATGGTAATAGTTTCTTTAGAGCAGTAGCTCAAGTGATTAGTGGTTCTGAAAATAGTCATCGGAAGATTAGACTAGCTGTTGTGAAGTATATGGAAAATCACAGTGAAGAACAAATGAAGTTAGTAGGAAAAGAATATGTTTCAATGTCAGAATATATAACCAAGTCACAAATTAAATATGTTGGATATTGTGCTTCAAATATAGAATTCCAAGGCACAGTGAATGCTTTAGGATTGGATCTATTTGTATTTTATGGTGAAAAATGGGTCAAATATAGTTGTATGAGTACAGTTATGAGTAGTGATGGAATTTATTTAAAACATTGTGAGAATAATTATTTTGAGTCTGTAATTTGTGTTCAAGATGTTGATAAGGTTTGCTTTGGTTTGTGCAAAGTGGATAATTTGACCAAGACAAGACATTTAAAAACAGAGGTACAGACTGCAAATATTTTTGTTTCAAATAGTAATCATTTTTTTTCTAAGTATTATAAAAGGAAACTTTCCTTTAAAAAAAACATTAAATATCAGGATAATGTATTGTATAAGGAAAATAAAAAGGACATGTGTAGAAGTAAGTATCAAGAAGATGTGTTGTATAAGGAAAAGAAAAAGGCTATGAGCAAACGGAAGTATCTTGAAAATCTGTTGCATCAAGGTAAGGTAAAAGCCATGAGCAAACGGAAGTATATGGAAAATCTTTTACATAAAGATAAGGTAAAGGCCATGAGCAAACGGAAGTATATGGAAAATCTCTTACATAAATATAAGGTAAAGGCCATGAGCAAACGGAAGTATATGGAAAATCTCTTACATAAAGATAAGGTAAAGGCCATGAGCAAACGGAAGTATATGGAAAATCTCTTACATAAAGATAAGGTAAAGGCCATAAGCAAACGTAAGTATGTGGAAAATCTCTTACATAAAGATAAGGTAAAGGCCATGAGCAAACGGAAGTATATGGAAAATCTCTTACATAAAGATAAGGTAAAGGCCATGAGCAAACGGAAGTATATGGAAAATCTCTTACATAAAGATAAGGTAAAGGCCATGAGCAAACGGAAGTATATGGAAAATCTCTTACATAAAGATAAGGTAAAGGCCATGAGCAAACGGAAGTATGTGGAAAATCTCTTACATAAAGATAAGGTAAAAGAAATGAGTAAAAGAAAATATAGGTTAAATCATTTGCACAGACAGAATGTAAAGGCCATTAGTATTAGAAAGTATCATGAAAGCCCTGAGCATAAAAAGTATGTAACAGCAGATGTGAAATTTAAAAGGCAACAAATTAAAGTAAAAACAGAAAAGTTTGATTTTGTAATGCAGCGTTTTTTGGATTTAGTAAAAGATGGTCCAGATTTTGTTTGTTGTGTATGTCAACGTCTGTTGTTTCGACATCAGGTTTTGAATTGTAATAGGGATTATTATAAAAGTAAAGCAATAGTTTCAATTTCAGACAAATGTATAAGTGAAGAATATTTACACAAATGTAATAAGAAATGTGTAATTCCATGTCATTGGCTGGATACATCTAGGGGCAAGCTATGGATTTGTTACACGTGTCATTATAAGATTAATAAAGGTGAAATGCCACCTGAATGTGTGACAAACAATTTGAGAGTTCATCCCATTCCACCAGAATTGGCATGTTTGAATAGCTTAGAACAACATTTGATTGCTTTACATATACCATTTATGAAAATGTTAGCATTACCTAAAGGGGGGCAAAATGGAGTACATGGACCTGTAACATGTGTTCCTGCTAATATTGTACAAACATCTAATTTGTTGCCTCTTTCTAGTATGGAAGGATCTTTGTTACCTGTAAAATTAAAGCGCAAGTTGACTTATAAAGGTTATTATAAGTATCAGTTTGTTGATACCATGCACATAAGAGAAGCATTAAAATGTTTAAAACAGATAAATCTGCATTATAAAGATGTAGAGTTTAATGAAGCTTGGCTAAATGAGTTTTGTAGGGAAGAAGATAATGAGGTTTTTGGGATGGTGAGTGATACACATGCAGAAAGTGGTGAAGCAATCTGTTGATGTTGGTGAAGATAAGCTTTTGCATGATAGACAGCAACATTGCATGTTTCAGGACACATGTCTCATGCCTGTTGACATTGGTCAGGAAGCACTAGATCAGTATTTTGATGATATATTGAATCTTGCACCAGCAGAAGGGAATAATCCTGTTAAATTGCTTTCTGATCTTGCAAATGAAGCCAAATGCTTTCCAGTGTTATTTCCACTGGGATGTAATGCATATCATGAAATTAGAGATAACCGTTTAACTATGTCACGATATTTTTAATAACCGAATTTTACATGCTGATGGTAGGTTTGCACAAAAGTAGAATACATATTTTTTGCTCAGTACATGTCTGAAATTGAACAGGTTGTCAAATGTATCGATAGCCTTGCGTAAAGGAAAAGGAGGTTCTATGTCTCAAAAAGTTGATGTATTAAACAATGAGGAATCTTTAAAGAAACTATTAGAATTTGATGAAGGGTATCGTTTCCTTAAACCTATTCGTGGAACCCCAGCGTTTTGGCAGACTGCACAACGTGACCTCCTTGCTTGTGTTCGTCAGCTTGGTGTCCCTACCTGGTTTTGTTCGTTTTCTTCTGCTGATATGCGATGGAAAAATCTTCTTTTTAGTATTTTGAAACAGGAAGGTAGAACACAGACCGTTGAAGATTTACAATGGGCAGAGAGGTGTGAGTTGTTGCGTCGCAATCCTGTCACTGCAGCGAGAATGTTTGATTTTCGGTGGCATTGTTTTTTAAGAGAAGGTACTAATGTCTTCATCCCATCCAATAGGTAAAATTAAGGATTACTTTTACCGTGTGGAATTTCAGCAGCGTGGTTCACCTCATGTTCATTGCCTGTTTTGGATTGAGAATGCCCCATTGATTGATAAAAACACAGATGAAGAGGTAATTCAATTTATTGATAAATATGTAACTTGTGAATTACCAACACAGGATGATGCATTATTGGAGATTGTGACATCTGTGCAGCAGCATTCAAAGCGTCACTCCAAAACTTGCAAAAATAAATACACTGTTTGTCGTTTTAATTTTCCAAGGCCAGCATCTGCTCGTACATTTATATGTCATGGTAAAAGTGACGCAAAACAACAGTGCAAGTGTCAGGTAGATAAGACAGATAATTTCACAGAATGTGCATGTGTAAATGCAGGTCAGACAGATTTCAAAATGAACAGAGAGCAGGCAGGTGAGATTTTGTCAGCAATCAAGAAGACTCTTTCAGATGAGGATAGTAGGTATGATAGTGTTGAACATTTATTTGAACATTTAGGTATAAATCAAGCAACCTTTGAGGCTGCATATAAATGTTTTAGCCGAAATACACAACTTGTTTTAAAAAGACAAGTAAATGAGGTTTGGGTAAATCAATATAGTAAGCCACTGTTAAAATGTTGGAATGCAAATTTAGATATCCAGTATGTTGTTGATGCGTATGCTTGCGTAGTCTATATAATTTCTTATATTTCAAAGTCAGAAAGGGAGATTGGACTATTGTTAGCTAATGCACAAAGAGAAGCATGTAAAGAGGGAAATGTTAGTGCAAAAGATGCATTGAAAAATCTAGGCAGTGTTTATTTACATAACCGAGACGTTTGTGCTCAAGAATCTGTGTATAGGTTAACAAATATGCATCTGAAGGAGTGTTCAAGAAAAGTTACGTTTGTGCCAACAGGAGACAATGTAGTTTAAAATGAGTCTTCCTTTAAATGTGTTGAGGCAAAAGGCATCATCACATGACCTTACCACAGAAGACATGTGGATGACTAGTATTGTAGACCGTTATAAGAATAGACCAAATGATTTGAGTGATCTGTGTATGGCAACATTTGCATCAGAGTATCGTGTTTTAAGTAAAAATGAAAAATCTAAGACTCCGCTCAGATTAAACAATGGTTGTGGTTTTATCACAAAAAGAACCCGAACAAAACCTGCAGTAGTTCGCTATGTGCGCTTTTCTGAGGGAAAAAATCCACAACAGTTTTATCAAAGTATTATGCAGCTGTTTCTGCATATCGTTTAGATATTCAGCTCAAACCTCCAAACTGTGTAACATTTGAACAGTTTTACAAAAATGGTCAGGTGACATTTAGTGATGGAACTAGATATTCAGTTAAGTCAGTTGTTGATTTAAATAGAAAGAAGTTTGAAATGGAGGCAGATGAATTGGATAATATCCATAATACAATTGATAGTGATCGTGTAATAGAAGATGGGTGGTGTGAGCTGTGCCCAGAGCAAGAGTTAGAGCGTTTACTGTGTAAAGATGAAATGAAAGACAAAATGCTATCACATGAACATAAAGAAAATATTCCGGATTTAGCATCAAATAATCAAAAAGTTGGTCATTTGGAAAAGAAAAAGAATATAATGTGTAGGAGTGATGGTTTAGCATTAATTAGATCTTTGAACGATACACAGTTATCTATTTTTTTTATCAGATAAGACAATGGTGCTTGGATAAGATTATGGAGAAAAATCCAGATCCATTACATTTATTTATTACAGGTGGTGCAGGGACAGGAAAAAGCCACTTAATAAAAGCATTCAATATGAATCAATGAGGTTATTGTCAACAGTGTGTCATCATCCTGATAATGTTTGTGTTTTGCTAACTGCTCCTACAGGATTGCCGCATACAATTTGCATGCAGCAACCATTCACAACACATTTAGCATTGGGATAGATGTTCGCTTGCCATACACACCTTTAGGAGAAGAAAAGCTCAATTGTTTGCGTGCTAAATATAGTGGTCTGCAGATTTTGATAATTGATGAATATCCATGGTTGATCACAATCTATTAGCATATATACATGGTAGACTAAGACAGATTAAACAAACAGGTGATTTTTCTCCGTTCGGAAATGTGAGCGTAATTGCCGTTGGTGATTTTTTTCATTTGCCTCCTGTAAAAGGAAAACCCCTGTATGTTGACGACATGGGTATTAACTTATTTTCGACTCTATTTTCAGTCGTGGAATTGAAAACAATAGTTAGACAAAAAGATAATGTGTTTGCTGAGCTTTTAAATAGAATACGAACTCGTACAAAAGGGACTCCAATGTTAAACAGTGACATTGACATATTGAAAAAATGTGAAACCGGTGAAGTCAGCTCAGCTTTACACATATTTCCTACAAATAAACAAGTAAATGAGCATAATGTTCAGCAGCTATTTAAAACTTGTCCTGAATATTTTGAGATAAATGCGCAGGATTTTATAAATAATAACAAGACTGGGAAACTTGAATTGAAAAGTGGTCATCATTCCAAAACACACAATACATGCTTAGATGAAAACCCTGCTTTTAGGGAAAGGTGCTCGTGTAATGTTGTGTAAAAATGTAGATGTAATGGATGGTTTGGTTAATGGGGTGTGTGGTACAGTAACAGACATAGTTTATCGTAACGATGATAGCAAGTTCCCTCAAACAGTGTATGTTAAATTTGATGACAATCAGGTAGGTGCTCAAAGGAGAAAATGTTGTGCATCTGTTTCAACAGTTGCAACGGGTTCTACTTGTATTGATCCGGAAGAGGAAAGGGTAAATAATAAGGGTGGATTACGACGACAATTTCCACTAAAACTTGCTTGGGCTTGTACAGTACATAAAGTACAAGGACTTAGTGTTGATGAAGCCGTAGTGTCCCTTAAAAAAATATTTGCACCTGGACAGGCATATGTGGCCTTGAGTCGTGTTCGAAGTTTGTCAGGTTTGATTATTCAGGATTTTGTAGAGAAGGCTGTTTATTGTAAAGACACCATTAAGGATGCAATTCAAAGCATGCCTCATTTTTTAAATAATGTACATAGCCCCAAAGTGAATACACAAGCTTTCAGTGTGTTTTTGATAAATGTGCAAAATTTAAGTCAACATTTAACAGATTTGGTTTTATGTACTCAGCATTTGCAGCCTAACTGCATTGCTGTTACTGAAACTTGGTTACCTGGAGCTATCTCATTAGAATCAGTAAAGATCAATGGTTAAAGTTTTCATAGTCAACCACGAAGTTTATCTTACAGTAGCAGTAACCCAACATTAACTGAAATACAAGCACAACAACATGGTGGTGTTGGCATGTATACTAGACAATTTGGCATATAATGTTGTCCAGGTACAAAATGTAAATTTAGAATGTTTAGTCTGCAACTTTACTACACACAATATATTAATAGCAGTTATTTATCGGCCACCATCTTATCCCATGTCTTTGTTTAAAGAAAATTTGGGCAAATTGCTTGATTGGGTCGAACCCATAAGTAATACCATTGCTGTAATGGGAGATTTCAATGATAACATTTTAAAGTCTTCAACAATCTGCAAATTTATAACAGACAGGGGGTTTGTTCAACATGTCACACAAACCACAACAGAAAAAGGTACATTAATTGATCATGTATATGTTAAAACAACATATTATAATGTAGAATCAACTGTGCTTCCAACATATTTCAGTGACCATGAGGGTATTTTATGTTCTTTTACTTGTAATAGTTTTAACAATGATGAGGGGGAATTTGACCAGTTGTATGTTTAACTGTTCAGCTCTGTTTGGCAAAGGAGGTGGAGAGAGAATTCACAACTCTTGTGGATACTTTATCTCTGCTGAGTCAAATATAGCTGTTTTTCACTGTGAGGTAGAAATGTTAGTGTCATATATCAAACAGTATGACTTTGGAACTGAGAAATAATGTACGTCTTTGTAATGCAACTGTAACTATCATAATGTTTTTTTTTTTTTTTGTTTTTTTTTTGCACTTCTACACTATAATTTTGGAATATTTACTAATATTTGTCTGTTACAACTTATTTAAAACTGCCAAAAAATGCCAATTCTGCATGATCTAGAATCAACTGTGCTTCCAACATATTTCAGTGAGTGAACATGATGATATTTTGTTATTTTATATGTAATAGATGATATACTTAAAAAACAATGATGAGGGGAAATTTGACCAGTTGTAGGTTTAACGGTTCAGCTTTGTTTGGCAAAGGAGGTGGAGAGAGAATTCACAACTCTTGTGGATACTTTATCTCTGCTGAGTCAAATATAGCTGTATTGCAGTGCTTTTATTCACTGTGAGGTAGAAATGTTAGTGTCATATATTAAACAGTATGACTTTGCAACTGACACAAAATGTACATCCTTGTAATGCAACTAACTATCATAATGTTTTTTTTTTGTTGTTGTTGCTTTTGCACTTCTACATTTAATTTTGTAATATTTATTAATATTTGTCTGTTGTCACTTATTTCAAACTGTCATAAAATGCCAATTTTTACATGATATAGAATCAACTGTTCTTCCAACATATTTCAGTGAGTGAACATGATGATATTTTGTTATTTTATACGTAATAGATGTAGGGCTGCAACTAACGATTATTTTAATAATCGATTAATCTGTCGATTATTTTTTCGATTAATTGGATTAAAAAAAAACATTCATTTCCAACCTTTTATTCAAAAACAGAACTAACAGTGCAAATTCACAGTGCAAAAAAAAACTTCAGAAAGTGCACAAACAGGTTGCTCCTTGAACATCCCTGAGCTGTTAAAGTAATATTTATTTTTTTAATTGATTAACACAAAAAAACATACACATGTGCTTTACATCTGCCAAATATATAGGACTTTTTAAAAAAAATAAAGTGCACAAAAAGATGTATATTTTTGTTTAAGGGACCTGAGCTGTCAGAACAATGAATAATTTAAAAAATAAATAAAGAAAAATACAAATCAGAAAACTTAACAGGATTTGTTTAAACGTCAGAACTTGTTCTCCACACTACACTCACAGACGCACACACTCACAGACGCACAAATTCTCACACTCACTGACGCACACACTCACAAAAAAATACAATGGATTGACCACCTCGTATGGTGTGTATTTTGCAGCTCATTCTTTCCGAGCATATAGTGAAGTTCCTCTGAGTCATGTAAAGAATGAAAAATTCAATGCTGCTCGGACACACTCGGTCTCTCTTGCGCGCAAATAGACTTGGTCTCTATCGCGCGCTCTCAGATGCACTCGGTCTCTCTCGCGCGCAGACACACTCGCGCGCAAACACACTCTATATCGCGCGCTCTCGAATAGGCCTACACTCGGTCTCTCGCGCGTGCAGACACACTCGCGCGCAAACACACGTGTCTCAAGCGCAGTGTCGCTCGCAGAGTTCGCTTCGCTTTTGTCCAGTCCGGTGCCTCATAGCTCTGCGCTCAACTAAATTATTATTATTATTATTATTTTTTTTTTTAACATCTCCGCATCGTGCGACACAACAAATCGATAATGAAATTCGTTGTCAACTATTTTGATAATCAATTTTTATCGATTTTTTGTTGCAGCCCTAAATAGATGATATACTTAAAACAATGATGAGGGGGAATTTGACCAGTTGTAGGTTTAACTGTTCAGCTTTGTTTGGCAAAGGAGGTGGAGAGAGAATTCACAACTCTTGTGGATACTTTATCTCTGCTGAGTCAAATATAGCTGTATTGCAGTGCTTTTTCACTGCAAGGTAGAAATGTTAGTGTCATATATTAAACAGTATGACTTTGCAACTGACACAAAATGTACATCCTTGTAATGCAACTGACACAAAATGTACATCCTTGTAATGCAACTAACTATCATAATGTTTTTTTTGTTGTTGTTGTTTTTTGCAGTTCTACATTTAATTTGGTAATATTTATTAATATTTGTGTTATCACTTATTTCAAACTGTCATAAAATGCCAATTTTTACATGATCTAGAATCAACTGTGCTTCCAACATATTTCAGTGAGTGAACATGATGATATTTTGTTATTTTATACGTAATAGATGATATACTTAAAACAATGATGAGGGGAAATTTGACCAGTTGTAGGTTTAACGGTTCAGCTTTGTTTGGCAAAGGAGGTGGAGAGAGAATTCACAACTCTTGTGGATACTTTATCTCTGCTGAGTCAAATATAGCTGTATTGCAGTGCTTTTATTCACTGTGAGGTAGAAATGTTAGTGTAACAGATGTTTGTCAGTGGAAAGGGTGAGCTAATGCACATCTTTTTATTATAACTGTAGCTTTGGTAATATTGGTTTCTTTTCTTCCATTTTAACAATTTAGATTTTCAAAATTTTATTCCCATTTGTCTTCATTAGCCCTTATTTAAAACGTCACGGCATTTCAATGTTAATTCACCGGTGAACGTAAGGGATCAAGGTCGAATCAATGTTGGATTGTTTCGATTGTGCAAAACGAATCAACGTTGAAATCATGACGTTGTTTCACTGTTGATGTTGTTACGTTGTTTCATTGTTGATTTTGTGACGTTGTTACACTGTCTTCTTTCAATATGGGTGAATAAAGATGGTATGTCGACGTTGAACCAATGTTGAATTATGCTTCGGTTTTGCAAATTGAATCAACATTGATATTGTGACGTTGTTTCATCGTCCATCATGGGATAGTCATGACAATGCTGACTGAATTTGTGATTAACTGTACACTAAAATATTGTTAACTGTCAAATTACTTGCAGCAATGGCTTAATTAAACACATTTAATAAAAATATAACGCATGCAAAAGAGTGTAAAACAAGTTTTATTCTGGAAAAAAAACATGTCTAAAAAATACTTTCTTAAACAGATGAAAAAACATCTCAAACTTTAAATTGCAGCATTTTCGAAGTAGTCTAATGTTAAAAAACATGTAAAGCAAGTGTAAATAATGTTTATAATTTAATGATGTTCAATTGTATTGTATTGATTATTTGCTAGGCACAATTATTCCAATGCTCACCATCACCATTTGAACATTATTTCAATAACATGTTCAACACAATACACAACACAACGCTCTCCCAGTTTAAAACTAGATTAAAGACGCATCTCTTTAGCCAAGCATTCACATGATGCATCTCATACCTTTTATACTACAGTTAAATCAGATCAAATGCATTCATATTATGAACAGCAGCTACGCTAATTATTTCCCATCTGCCTTTTTTGTTGTTATCTCGGGACGCCTGTCCCTATAACTCAAATAGAGTTCGTCAGCTCCAGTTATGTATCCAGCCTCTCATGGAGACTTCAGATGCCCCAACGCCTGTGATGAGACGACTCGACGCCTGTGAAGAGACGACCCAACGCCGGCGATATGTTATGCCCTAAATTTCATGATTAACTAACTGTATTTTTGTATGTATATTTTTGAAATGCATTTTCTGTAAAGCTGCTTTGAAACAATGTGTATTGTGAAAAGCGCTATACAAATAAACTTGAATTGAATTGAATTGAACAATAATTTTTAATTGATTGACAGCCCTAATTTATATGTGCGATTAATTTTGATTAATTAATTACAAACCCTCTGATTAATTAGATAAAAAATCGAGTCCCGGCTCTAATTATATCTTGTAAAATGAGGGATAGCTTTCAAATAAATTAATATGTGATAAATTATATGATCATGCTTTAAGCTTTACATACTTAAACATGTAGTAACACTAAATACAATGATAAAAGACGGACGACAATTGCTGTTTGTCATAGAAAAAACAACTTTAAATACAAATTTTAAGTAAGAATATGCTATTTGTTGTGCATTCTAAGGTGAAAAACTTAAATTTCAACCCCAAATTTGAATGTATTTTGTATTTATTAATAATTTAATCGTTTAAAATGATTTAAATATGTAAACAAAATGTATAGCCTAATTTTGAACTGTTATTTAAACTATACTACTGATCCTGAACTGTGCTCCCAAATTAGACTTTACTCCATTTCACTCCTAAACAAATGTTCAGAGAGTGAGCTACTGCCACTATTATATTTTTGCTAATGTAGGTTTTGCTTTACCATTCATGTAGTTTTAAAAAGCAAAAGACGCTGGTAATGGTACTCCTGGTTTACTGGGATGGGGTTCGATTCCCTACGGTGTCGTTGCTTATAGCAACTACATGCAATAATTTTTTTTATATATATTAAATTTATAATATCTATAAATTGTATACAACACTTACAACCAAGTAGGCATAAGTTATGAGTTAATGTAGTACATGGAGTCCTACAATTCTATTTAACTTGCACGATACAAAACACGTCTATTTGTGTATGCTTTATATTAATTTAATAAATTCTTAATATACTCTATATTAAATAGGTATGTGAATAAAATCTGAAATGCCTAATTTCTTAAACAAACCATAAAATTCCATACCGAATGTTGCTGAAAATTTGACTATTTTTAATGGTTTAGCACAGTTAAAGCGTGGCTAAGTTGTTAAAGTAGTTGCTTGTATGTTTTAGCCTGGCTAACGCCAGACCCAATTCTCGTTGAGACTTGGGTCTGGGAACCACATGTGCATTTTCTCGTATTTGAGGCGTGGTTTACGAATGCCCGGCGCCGTTTATTGGGTGCTAAGAATGTCTATCAAATGCGCCTGTACGTAGCTCATAGCCAATCGTTTCCATTATACCAGACGACGTATGTAGAGACGCCAAAAGCTGCTCTTTTTTCAAAATAAACTTGCGTTCTAAACTACTTAGAACAATATCTAAGGCTGCATCAAAAGGTAGCTTCGTGTGAATCGCGTCTGCTGCCATGTTGAATCCATAGATCTAAACAAACTGCTTAGTTGTGTCGCATGTCGTCATCGTCTTGCTGCTCCCTCCCCGTTCTGTGATTGGTTCCCCAAACGAGGCGAAAATCTGGTCCATGGTCTCCAGACTGCCTTTCAGCGTGAATAAAATCGCGCTGCGCAAAGGCAGTATGGGGAAACCCAGGCTATGTATGTTTAGTATTTGATGTCATATTTGATGTTGATAGGAGGGCATCACACTCTAAAGTATGTTACTTCCTTGACAGTAGGTAGGTCTATGAATATAATGAAATATTGGCATATTGTAAAATGGTTAGTTGCAGTCTTTAGCCGCGTTTCCACCGAAATTACCCGGAACAATTTGTCCCAGGAACTTTTTTTGCCCCAGACCGGTTGCTTTCTGCGTTTACACCGCAGTCTAAAGTACCGGGAAGATTATAAACTGCGCGCGTCTGCTCCTCCCAGTCTGCGACGCACAGTAATCAGTTTTTAGCGCCACATTTAAAATAAGTATGGAGGAGATTAATACTGTGCTGCAGTTGTGTTTGTGATGTATTGCGGACATTGAATGTGAGATGGCTGGGACGAACGCGCAGAACATTTCCTGTTACACAAATACGTAACCTCGTCGTCGGTCCAGCTGTGTTTAAAAAAAATAATAATTATTCCATATTTGCAGATGGACAACTCTCGCGCATGAAGCCACGAACCGCAATAGATTTTTAAAAATGCCGGTTAAAATAGAATGCTGCGTGGAGTCATTCAGTCAAAATGCGGCGTGAACACAACCAATCAGCATGTTCAGCGCACAAGTCCCGCCCCCGAAAGTTCCTGAACTTTGAAAAAGTACTACCTCGCCAGCAGGGACTTTCTGAGGGGGAAATATTTACCCGGAACTTCATTTAGACCCTGGTTCCTGCGGTGTAAACACACCGAGTACCACCCCAAAGTTCCTAGTTCCTGGGGAAAGTTCCCGCGGTGGAAACGCGGCTTTTGATTGTTGATTAGTCAATAATAGCTGTTTTTTATTCACGATAAAACACGGCTATGACCACTTCACCCTATGGTTCTATGTATTACCACACAACATCACCAGCAACCACTCTTAGCAACGTAAACATGTTTGTTCTTATTGAAGCTTATAGACTAATGTTAGTATTGTGAGAGAGTTAGTGTACATGTATTTACATTAGATGTAGCATCTTCCTTCAGGTCATTTCTATATATGTAATAAAAATCTGTTTTAATGTCTGTGATATTTTGTCTTTTTAACAGTTTGAGGTTTTCCGTGTCATGTCATGCTAATCATTTTTTATAAGTTGCATCTTGCTTCGCCGTGTACACAAGTTTTACCTTTCAATATAACAGTCATCTCTACTAACTAACCAGAGCCGTTAAATATGAGAGTTGCGACATTCTGTGATATCGCCGCCACGCAGTCATGTGTTTCATGTATCTCTACATAGTTCCAAACAAATCCGCGTTACTTGCCACTGATTTTAAGCGGGACAGTAGCAACAGTAGCAGCAGTTATATTTGCAGCAATTATCGGTAAATGCCGTTAAAAGTGTGGTTAGTTGAAATGAAACTGTAGATATGGTTTCTGAGTGCAATTACTATGTTCATAACATTAACGTTACTGTTTACTGTTTGTGTGTGTGCTGATGATGAATGGTTTGAAAGGATGTAGGGGTACATTAGACATACTAAAATGAATCCTTTAACAGTAATGTTGATGTAATGGATCATATTAGGATCAAATTAGTTATTTCACTCAGTAACTATCTCTTCAGTTACACACGCACACATGTGCATACTCTACCAATCAAACGTTTTGGATCAGAAAGGTTTTTAATGTTTTTAAAATAATGTATTTTGCTCACGAAGGCTGCATTTATTTGATTAAATACAAAAACAATTGTTAAATATGACAATTTAAAATAACTATTTTCTATTATAATATTTTTTGACCATATCGTCCAGTTGTAGTTTAATGTTACACTATCACACTAAACTGCATTTGAGTGTGTTGAATGTTATTCTATGTGCTATTCTGTTGGTTGTATGAGACTAGCAGTAAGCTAGATCAACATTAGAATAACATACAGATTATATTCTAACATTTTATTATTTTGAACTATATAACATTGATTCGTTTTATGTGCATTTGCTCATCTGTCTAATAAAATACAGTACATGTAGCACTTTTGACAGAGACACCACTTGCGTGTTAGTCACGGATGTGGAGCTCTCGACATCTTGAAAGATGTTGATGCTCGTTTAAGTCCTCTTTTTGTCTCAAAGTCTGCTTGCCATAGTCCAAATTGTGTGAACAAAACAACAACAGCAAGAGCGTACTGCTAGGTGTAACCCTGTTGTCCTCGTCTGGTTACTTTGGCAGTACGAGCGGAAACTGAGGGTAACGTGGATATGGCACCATTGACTGGCGACTCCTTCACACCTGCTGACGCGGCTTGTTTCCTTGGTTAAATGTGCAATTTTTCATGATTTACATATAATTGGAAACATTTGGAATATTGTAAGTAATCAACCAAAAAATACATATATAAGACTGACCTAGTGGTCTTTGGATATTTTACTGCAAAATTCTTACATGGGGCACCTTTAAGTTTGAGGAAGATTAGATATGGCATGTTTGAGTTACAACAACTTCCTGTTTTGTGGAATCAATTAACACTAAGCTAAGTGTTGTTACCTTATCTCAACATGTTTGTAGCATGTTTAGCACCTGCTGCCATATTTTAGTATGTTGCTAGGACTGCATCACATAGTTAAACATGTCACTTCCTGTTGCCAGTAGGTGGTGCTATAACTATATTTTGGCATTTAGATGTCTTCAGGCTAGGACACTTATAAAGCATGTTAAATATGGGGCACATTGGACATTGCATGCTTAAGCTACACTCACTTTGCTAAGTGTTTGCTTGCATGTGTCTAGTATGTTGCTAGTTAAGTAGCATTTGGTGGTATATTGATATGTTATTAGGAGTTCACAACAGTGTTAAACATGTCAGTTCCTGTTGCCATGTTGGCGTTATGACTAAATTTGAGCATGGATGTGTTCAGGACAGAACTCTTATCAAACATGTGAAGTTTGGGGTAGATTGGACATTGTATGTTACAAGAACTTCCTTTAGCATTTCTAGCATGCTTTAGAACTTAGCTCAGTGTTGCTAGCATGTTTCTTGTATGTTACATATTAAGTTTGGAATAGATTGTACATTGTATATCTGAATTACAGCAAATTCCTATTTAATTGCTGAATAACATGCTTTAACACTTAGCTAAGTGTTTCATAGCATGTTACATTTTGCTAGCATGTTAAACAGTTAGTGGCATTTTTTATGTTATTAGGAGTCCAGAAGAGTATTAAATGTCACTTCCTGTTGCCAGCAGGCGGCGCTATGACTATAACTGTGATGGACATGTGTTCAGGAGATAACTCTTATCAAACGTGTGAAGTTTGGGGTAGATTGGATATTGTATGCTTAAATTACAACAACTTCCTTTAGCATTGCTAGCATGTTTTAGAACTAAGCTTAGTGTTGGTAGCATGTTTGTTGCATATTAGGTTTGGGGGAGATTGGACAATGCATGCATATGTACAGCAAATTCCTATTTAATTGCAGTAATAGCATGCTTTAGCACTTAGCTAAGTGTTTGATAGCATGTTTTAGCATGTTTGGAGTATGTTGTTAACATGTTTAGCACTTGCTGGCACTTTTTTAGTTATTAGGAGACCACAACAGTGTTAAACATGTCACTTCCTGTTGCCAGCAGGTGGCGTTATGACTATAACTGAATATGAGCATAGTCGTGTGTTCAGGACAGAACTCTTATCAAATGTGTGAAGTTTAGGGCAAATCGGACATTGCATGCCTGAGTTACAACAACTTCCTGTTTCATGGCATTAGCCAAGTGTTGCTAGCATGCTTTAGTATGTTTTTAACATGTTTAATACTCAATGGCATATTTTACTATTGCTGTGTTTCAATTTGCATACTATCCGCCCAAAATAGTATTCGAAGACAGAATTAGTATGTCCCAGATCGTAGTATGTTGAAATAAGTGTTCCAAAGATAACCGGATGGTCTACTATTTCCGGTCAGAATCCGAAGTGAAAAAACTACAGATATGGAGGACGTGCAGTCAGGGCAGGACTCTTATCAAATGTGTGAAGTTTGGCGTAGATTGGACATTGCCTTCTTGAGTAACAACAATGTCCTGTTTCATTGAATTAGCATGCTTTTAACACTTAGCTTAGTATTGCTAGCATGTTTTACCATGTTTCTAGCATGTTTAGAAGTCAATGGTATTTTTAACATGTTGCTAGAACGGCATCAACGTGTTAAACATGACACTTCCTGTTACCAGTAGGTGGCGCTATTACTATAACTGAATATTCTCATGTAGATGTGTTCAGGCCATGACTCTTATCAAACGTGTGAAGTTTGGGGCAGATTGGACATTCCATGCCTGTGTTACAGCAAATTCCTATTTAATTGCAGTAATAGCATGCTTTAGCACTTAGCTAAGAATTGCTAGCATGTTTTAACATGTTTCTAACATGTATATAACTCAATGGCATATTTAATATGTTGCTAGTACTGCATCACAGTGTTAAACATGTCACTTCCTGTTGCCAGCAGATGGCGCTATTACTATAACTGAATATTCTCATGTAAATGTGTTCAGGCCATGACTCTTATCAAACGTGTGAAGTTTGGGGCAGATTGGACATTCCGTGCCTTAGTTACAGCAAATTCCTATTTAATTGCAGTAATAGCATGCTTTAGCACTTAGCTAAGTGTTTGCTAGCATGTTTTAGCATGTTTCTAGTATGTTGTTAGCATGTTTAGCACTTGCTGGCACTTTTTTATATGTTATCAGGAGTTCACAACAGTGTTAAACATGTCAATTCCTGTTGCCAGCAGGTGGCGCTATGACTGTAACTGAATTTGAGCATGGTCATGTGTTCAGGGCAGAACTCTTATCAAGCGTGTGAAGTTTGGGGCAGATTGGACATTGACTTCTTCAGTAACACCAACTTCCTGTTTCATTTGCATTAGCGTGCTTTAGCACTTAGCTAAGAATTGCTAGCATATTTTAACATGTTTCTAACATGTATATAACTCAATGTCATATTTAATATGTTGCTAGTACTGCATCACAGTGTTAAACATGTCACTTCCTGTTGCCAGTAGGTGGCGCTATTACTATAACTGAATATTCTCATGTAGATGTGTTCAGGGCAGAACTCTTATCAAACGTGTGAAGTTTGGGGCAGATTGAACATCCAATGCCTGAGTTACAGCAAAATTCCTATTTAATTGCAGTAATAGCATGCTTTAGCACTTAGCTAATGTTTGCTAGCATGTTTTAGCATGTTTCTAGTATGTTGTTAACATGTTTAACACTTGCTGGCAATTTTTATATGTTATAATGAGTCCAAAACAGTGTTTAAACATGTCACTTCCTGTTGCCAGCAGGTGGCGCTATGACTGTAACTGAATATTCTCATGTAAATGTGTTCAGGGCAGAACTCTTATCAAACGTGTGAGGTTTGGGGCAGATTGAACATCCAATGGCTCAGTTACAGCAAATTCCTATTTAATTGCAGTAATAGCATGCTTTAGCACTTAGCTAATGTTTGCTAGCATGTTTTTAGCATGTTTCTAGTATGTTGTTAACATGTTTAGCACTTGCTGGCAATTTTTTATATGTTATTAGGAGTCCAAAACAGTGTTAAACATGTCACTTCCTGTTGCCAGCAGGTGGCGCTATGACTGTAACTGAATTTGAGCATGGTCATGTGTTCAGGACAGAACTCTTATCAAACGTGTGAAGTTTGGGGCAGATTGGACATTGTTTGCCTGAGTTACAGCAACTTCCTGTTTCATGGCGAAACATCAAAATTTGTCATGCCGCCGAGGACACGCCCTTCGACGAAAACTCAAGATCTTCGCAATTTAACGTCGCAAAAGCCTTAAGATTACACTCACCAAATTTGAAGATGATAGATTAAAACTGTAGGAGGAGTTCGTTAAAGTACGAGGCCTGAAAATGGCAAAAAACTGCACACAAATCAGAGAGGAAGTTCAAAATGGCTGACTTCCTGTTGTGTTTAAGGCTATGCTTCAAGAGACTTTTTTGTAGGTATTGGGTCCTTACATGTATGTACCGAATTTCGTACACGTACGTGAAACGTAGCGGGAGGCGCACTCCGTTGAACCTTTATAGGTGGCGCTATCGAGCCATTTTACCCCGCCCAATTCTGAAACGCATATCAGATGTCAATTTTCGCCAGTTTCTGACGCGTGTGCAAATTTTCGTGAGTTTTCGTGCATGTTTAGGCCCTCAAAAATGCGATTAAATGCGGAGAAGAATAATAATAATAATAATTAAAGCTGCAAGCAGCGATGAAAGGGCCCTCGCACCCGTGCCACCGCCACCCGGTGGCTTTAGGAAGACAGAGCACGGTGGGCAATGTGCATTTAAGTAGGTAACAATAGGAGGAGTATGTCAAAGTCAGTTACAAAAATGTCCTTGATTTTGGGGATAATAGCATGCGTTATAACTCAGATAAGTGTTGCTAGCATGTTTTAGCATGTTTCTAGCGTGTTTAGAACTCAATGGCATATTAAATATGTCGCTAGTAATGCATCACAGTGTAAAACGTGTCACTTCCTGTCGACAGTAGGTGGCGCTATTACTTTAACTTAAAGTTGTCATGTAGATGTGTTCAGGGCAGGACTCTTATCAAACGTGTGAAGTTTGGGGCAGATTGGACATTGCCTTCTTCAGTAACACCAACTTCCTGTTTCATTGCATTAGCGTGCTTTAGCACTTAGCTAAGAATTGCTAGCATGTTTTAACATGTTTCTAAAATGTATATAACTCAATGGCATATTTAAAATGTTGTTAGTACTGCATCACAGTGTTAAACATGTCACTTCCTGTTGCCAAAAGGTGGCGCTATTGCTATAACTGAAAAGTGTCATGTAGATGTGTTCAGGACAGGACTCTTATCAAACGTGTAAAGTTTGGGAAAGATTGGACATTGCCTTCTTTAGTAACAACAACTTCCTCTTTCATTGCATTAGCATGCTTTAGCACTTAGCTAAGAATTGCTAGCATGTTTTAACAGGTTTCTAACATGTTTATTACTCAATGGCATATTTAATATGTTGCTAGTACAGCATCACAGTGTTAAACATGTCATTTCCTGTTGCCAGTAGGTGGCGCTATTACTATAACTGAATATTCTCATGTAAATGTGTTAAACATGAGAATATTCAACCGTGTGAAGTTTGGGGCAGATTAAACATCCAATGCCTGAGTTACAGCAAATTCCTATTTAATTGCATTAATATCATGATTTAGCACCTAGCTAATGTTTGCTAGCATGTTTTAGCATGTTTCTAGTATGTTGTTAACATGTTTAACACTTGCTGGCACTTTTTTGTATGTTATTAGGAGTCCAAAACAGTGTTAAACATGTCACTTCCTGTTGCCAGCAGGTGGCGCTATGACTGTAACTGAATTTGAGCATGGTCATGTGTTCAGGACAGAACGCTTATCAAACGTGTGAAGTTTGGGGCAGATTGGACATTCAATGCCTGAGTTACAGCAAATTCCTATTTAATTGCAGTAATAGCATGCTTTAGCACTTAGCTAATGTTTGCTAGCATGTTTTAGCATGTTTCTAGTATGTTGTTAACATGTTAAGCACTTGCTGGCAATTTTTTATATGTTATTAGGAGTCCAAAACAGTGTTAAACATGTCACTTCCTGTTGCCAGCAGGTGGCGCTATGACTGTAACTGAATTTGAGCATTATTAATATCATGATTTAGCACCTAGCTAATGTTTGCTAGCATGTTTTAGCATGTTTCTAGTATGTTGTTAACATGTTTAACACTTGCTGGCACTTTTTTGTATGTTATTAGGAGTCCAAAACAGTGTTAAACATGTCACTTCCTGTTGCCAGCAGGTGGCGCTATGACTGTAACTGAATTTGAGCATGGTCATGTGTTCAGGACAGAACGCTTATCAAACGTGTGAAGTTTGGGGCAGATTGGACATTCAATGCCTGAGTTACAGCAAATTCCTATTTAATTGCAGTAATAGCATGCTTTAGCACTTAGCTAATGTTTGCTAGCATGTTTTAGCATGTTTCTAGTATGTTGTTAACATGTTAAGCACTTGCTGGCAATTTTTTATATGTTATTAGGAGTCCAAAACAGTGTTAAACATGTCACTTCCTGTTGCCAGCAGGTGGCGCTATGACTGTAACTGAATTTGAGCATGGTCATGTGTTCAGGACAGAACGCTTATCAAACGTGTGAAGTTTGGGGCAGATTGGACATTGTTTGCCTGAGTTACAGCAACTTCCTGTTTCATGGCGAAACATCAAAATTTGTCAGGCCGCCGAGGACACGCCCTTCGACGAAAACTCTAGATCTTCGCAATTTAACGTCGCAAAGGCCTTAAGATTACACTCACCAAATTTGAAGATGATCAGATTAAAACTGTAGGAGGAGTTCGTTAAAGTACGAGGCCTGAAAATGGCAAAAACTGCACAAAAATCAGAGAGGAAGTTCAAAATGGCTGACTTCCTGTTGTGTTTAAGGCTATGCTCCAAGAGACTTTTTTGTAGGTATTGGGTCATTACATGTATGTACCGAATTTCGTACACATACGTGAAACGTAGCGGAAGGCGCACTCCGTTGAACCTTTATAGGTGGCGCTATCGAGCCATTTTACCCCGCCCAATTGTGAAACGCATATCAGATGTCAATTTTCGCCAGTTCTGACGCGTGTGCAAATTTTCGTGAGTTTTCGTGCATGTTTAGGCCCTCAAAAATGCGATTAAATGCGGAAAATAATAATAATAATAATAATAATAATAAACAGAGCAATTCCAATAGTGTCCTCGCACCATCGGTGCTCGGGCCCTAATAATAATAAATATAGCTGCAAGCAGCGATTACGGGCCCAAGCCGGTGGCACCGCCACCCCGGTGCCTTTAGTTGCACTAAAGGCACCGAGGTGGCGGTGCCACCGGCTTGGGCCCTCCATCGCTGCTTGCAGCTATATTTATTTATATATATATATATATATATATATATATATATATATATATAAGCCGCCACCCCCGGTGCCTTTAGGGTTCCTGTGCACGACGGGCAATAACGTAACTCCGCTTTGACTGTCGAGAAGAAGTCTGCTTTAGAGCTTGCATCAGTGTGGGTTCTGCAAAAGTGCACATCGAGGGCACATATCAACCACAAAGTATGCGTGAGCACCCTTCTGAAACCTAAAATGAAAAATTAGACACCCTACAGTCTCATGGACTTAACGGACACATGAAATCAGCAGCCATTGTGAGTACACAACACCGAAAATTCCTATGAAGTGTGGTATATATATTCATTGAAATTACTGTACTTTAAAACACTTTTTTTAAAGAAAAAACACATGTATACATAGTATAAAACACTAGATGGCCCAATATACCTATTTTTAATAGTCTTTCTGCCCCCCCTCCCCACACACACAGAGACAGGGGGGCTGTCTGTGTGTGTGCCCTCCCTCCCCTCCCCACACAGACACACACGGGGGGGGCGTGTCAGACAGACAGACGGACACACACACACACACACACACACACACACACACGCACACACACGCACACACACACACACACACACACAGAATGGCAGGGGGGAACTCTGTCAGAGAGAGACAAAACCACATTCAAACCAAAATATCTGACTTCCTGTTGGTCGGAGCTAATGACTGTAAATGAGAAAGTTGTCCGGCTCGATGTGCACAAAATACATACCGAGTTTTGTGACTGTAGGTAAAAATAACCCCCCCCACTTTAGTCAAAAGCATCTTGAAAGTAACACTTCCTGCTGCCAGTTGGTGGCGCTATAACTTTGACTCACATTAGTTACATCCATGTGATCGCCCTCTTACAGCGAGCACGCTACTGAAGTTTCATCAAGACCAATTAATGTATGAAGACGTTATAACACATCGTGTTTCTCTTTTCTCGCCATAAATTTGTTTCCTCGCCACGGCCAAAACTGTTCGAGATATCAAAAAGCCATCCGCAATTTAGCATCCTCAATGTCTTGACTTCATGCTGACCGAGTTTGGTGAAGATCAAATTAAATTTCTTGGAGGAGTATATAAAATTCCAGGGGCGTGCGTTTTCATACAACCCATAATAGCCGACTTCCTGTTGGGCTGGCGTAAAACTTAGAGCACGAAAGTTGTTCGGCCCGATGAGATCTATATGTGTACCGAGTTTCATACTAATTCATGCAATATTCAGTTTGATATATGGACCAAGTTTTCGGACCCCGTTAAAGGGGGCGCTGTCGAGCCCCCCTGCCACGCCCGGGTACCAGCTTCAGGCCGGCCCTGATGGCCGCAGGGTTCTGACCTGTGTGCAAAGTTTCAAGAGTTTTCGAGCACGTTAAGGGCCCCAAAAGTGCCCCGAGAAGTCCCACACAGCAGAGAAAGGGTTAAAATAAAGCCCCCCTCCTCTCTCACACACACAGACACTGAGAGAGACTGGCAAAATTCCCATCAAATCACATTCAAACCAAAATATCTGACTTCCTGTTGGTCGGAGCTAATGACTGTAAATTAGAAAGTTGTCCGGCTCGGGGAGATAAATATAAATACCGATTTTTGTTACTGTAGGTTAAAACTAATACCCCATTTTTTGACTAAAGGTGGCGCTACTGAGCCCCTTACCACGCCCGTTTCTGAAACTTTGCACAAGTGTACTAGGCAATAAATGTAAAGTGTCTGTCGAGTTTCATGCAATTTCAAGCATGTTAAGAGTCTCAAAAACTTTAAAAAAGAATATTGAAGTTTGATGCGTTGCCATGGCAACAGTATTTAAGATATCAATAATTCTTTCACAGGTCTACATCTGCTGTGTGTTTACATTATACACATAAAGTTTGAAGCAAATCGGGGTAAAAAATAAGAGGGTGATTTTAAAGCATTTTGAAAGTGACACACTTCCTGCTGCCAGTTGGTGGCGCTATAACTTTGAATCACAATAGTCACATCCATGTGGATCGGCCTCTTACAGCGAACACACTGCTGAAGTTTCATCAAGATCAATTAATGTATGAGGATGTTATAACACACTTCCTGTTTCCAATATTCGCCATAAATTCGTTTCCTCGCCACGACCAAACCGTTCGAGATATCAAAAATCCCCTCGCAATTTATCATCCTCCATGTCTTGACTTCATGCACACCGAGTTTCGTGGTCATCCGATGAATTCTCTAGGACAAGTGTTTCAAATGCCAGAACATACGTTTCCATACAGCCCATAATAACCGACTTCCTGTTGGACTGGCGTAAAACTTAGAGCACGAAAGTTGTTCGGCGCCCGATGAGATCTATATGTGTACCGAGTTTCATATTATTACATGCAAGCGTGTTTGAGATATGGACATGTTTTTGAATCCCATTCCAGGGGGCGCTGGCGAGCCCCCCCTGCCACGCCCGGGTCCCAGCTTCAGTCGGGCCCTGATGGCCACGGGTTCTGACATTTGTGCAAAGTTTCAAGAGTTTTTGAGCACGTTAAGGCCCCCAAAAGTGCCCAAAAGGTAGTAAAATAATAATAATAAAGAAGAATAATAAATAAATATAGCTGCAAGCAGCGATTACGGGCCCAAGCCGGTGGCACCGCCACCCCCGGTGCCTTTAGTTGCACTAAAGGCACCAAGGTGGCGGGTGCCACCGGCTTGGGCCCTCCATCGCTGCTTGCAGCTATATTTATTTATATATAGTATATATATATATATAGTATATATATATATATAAACCGCCACCCCGGTGCCTTTAGGGTTCCTGTGCACGGCGGGCAATAACGTAACTCCGCTTTGACTGTCGAGAAGAAGTCTGCTTTAGAGCTTGCATCAGTTGTGGGTTCTGCAAAAGTGCGCATCGAGGGCACATATCAACCACAAAGTATGCGTGAACACCCTTCTGAAACCTAAAATGAAAAATTAGACACCCTACAGTCTCATGGACTTAACGGACACATGAAATCAGCAGCCATTGTGAGTACACAACACCGAAAATTCCTATGAAGTGTGGTATATATATTCATTGAAATTACTGTACTTTAAAACACTTGTTTTAAAAGAAAAAACACATGTATACATAGTATAAAACACTAGATGGCACAATATACCTATTTTTAATAGTGTCTTTCTGCCCCCCTCCCCACACACACAGAGACAGGGGGGCTGTCTGTGTGTGTGCCCTCCCTCCCCTCCCCAAACAGACACACAGGGGGGGGGGGAAGTGTCAGACAGACAGACAGACAGACACACGCACGCACACACACACACACACACACACACAGAATGGCAGGGGGAACTCTGTCGGAGAGAGACAAAACCACATTCAAACCAAAAATATCTGACTTCCTGTTGGTCGGAGCTAATGACTGTAAATGAGAAAGTTGTCCGGCTCGATGTGCACAAAATACATACCGAGTTTTGTGACTGTAGGTAAAAATAACCCCCCCCCACTTTAGTCAAAAGCATCTTGAAAGTAACACACTTCCTGCTGCCAGTTGGTGGCGCTATAACTTTGACTCACATTAGTTACATCCATGTGATCGACCTCTTACAAAAAACACACTACTGAAGTTTCATCAAGATCAGTTAATGTATGAAGAAGTTATAACACATCGTGTTTCTCTTTTCTCGCCATAAATTCGTTTTCCTCGCCACGGCCAAACCGTTCGAGATATCAAAAATCCGTCCGCAATTTAGCATCCTCCATGTCTTGACTTCATGTTGACTGAGTTTGGTGGCGATTGAAAGAATTTTCTAGGAGGAGTATATAAAATTCCAGGGGGATTCGTTTTTAAACAACCCATAATAGCCGACTTCCTGTTGGACTGGCGTAAAACTTAGAGCACGAAAGTTGTTCGGCCCGATGAGATCTATATGTGTACCGAGTTTCATATTATTACATGCAAACGTGTTTGATATATGGACCAAGTTTTCGGACCACGTTCAAGGGGGCGCTGTTGAGCTCCCCTGCCACGCCCGGGTACCAGCTTCAGGCCGGCCCTGATGGCCGCAGGTTCTGACCTGTGTGCAAAGTTTCAAGAGTTTTCGAGCACGTTAAGGGCCCCAAAAGTGCCCGAGAAGTCCCACACAGCAGAGAAAGGGTTAAAATAAAGCCCCCCTCCTCTCTCACACACACAGACACTGAGAGAGACTGGCAAAATTCCCATCAAATCACATTCAAACCAAAATATCTGACTTCCTGTTGGTCGGAGCTAATGACTGTAAATTAGAAAGTTGTCCGGCTCGGGGAGATAAATATAAATACTGATTTTTGTTTACTGTAGGTAAAACTAATACCCCATTTTTGACTAAAGGTGGCACTACTGAGCCCCTTACCACGGCCCGTTTCTGAAACTTTGCACAAGTGTACTAGGCAATAAATGTAAAGTGTCTGTCGAGTTTCATGCAATTTCAAGTATGCTAAGAGTCTCAAAAACTTTAAAAAAGAATATTAAAGTTTGATGCGTTGCCATGGCAACAGTATTTAAGATATCAATAATCCTTTCACAGGTCTACATCTGCCGTGTGTTTTACATTATACAGATGAAGTTTGAAGCAAATCGGTAAAAATAAGAGGGTGATTTCAAAGCATTTTGAAAGTGACACACTTCCTGCTGCCAGTTGGTGGCGCTATAACTTTGACTCACAATAGTCACATCCATGTGATCGGCCTCTTACAGCGAACACACTGCTGAAGTTTCATCAAGATCAGTTAATGTATGAGGATGTTATAACACACTTCCTGTTTCCAACATTCGCCATAAATTAGTTTCCTCGCCACGGCCAAAACCGTTCGAGATATCAAAAATCCCCTCGCAATTTAACATCCTCCATGTCTTGACTTCATGCACACCGAGTTTTCGTGGTCATCCGATGAATTCTCTAGGACAAGTGTTTCAAATGCCAGAACATGCGTTTCCATACAGCCCATAATAACCGACTTACTGTTGGACTGGCGTAAAAACTTAGAGCACGAAAGTTGTTCGGCCCCGATGAGATCTATACGTGTACCGAGTTTCATATTATTACATGCAAGCGTGTTTGAGATATGGACATGTTTTTGAATCCCATTCCAGGGGGCGCTGGCGAGCCCCCCTGCCACGCCCGGGTCCCAGCTTCAGTCGGGCCCTGATGGCCACGGGTTCTGACATTTGTGCAAAGTTTCAAGAGTTTTTGAGCACGTTAAGGCCCCCAAAAGTGCCCAAAAGGTAGTAATATAATAATAATAAAGAAGAAGAAGAAGAATAAAGAATAATTCTAAGGAAAACAATAGGGCCTTCGCCTTTTCAAGGCTTGGGCCCTAATTAAAGCTGCAAGCAGCGATGAAAGGGCCCTCGCACCCCGTGCCACCCCGCCACCCGGTGGCTTTAGGAAGACAGAGCACGGTGGGCAATGTGCATTTAAGTAGGTAAAAATAGGAGTATGTCAAAGTCAGTTACAAAAATGTCATTGATTATGGGGATAATAGCATGCGTTATACCTCAGATAAGTGTTGCTAGCATGTTTCTAGCATGTTTAGAACTCAAATGGCATATTAAATATGTCGCTAGTAATGCATCACAGTGTAAAACGTGTCACTTCCTGTCGACAGTAGGTGGCGCTATTACTTTAACTTAAAATTGTCATGTAGATGTGTTCAGGGCAGGACTCTTATCAAACGTGTAAAGTTTGGGGCAGATTGGACATTGCCTTCTTCAGTAACACCAACTTCCTGTTTCATTGCATTAGCGTGCTTTAGCACTTAGCTAAGAATTGCTAGCATGTTTTAACATGTTCTAACATGTATATAACTCAATGGCATAATTTAATATGTTGCTAGTACTGCATCACAGTGTTAAACATGTCACTTCCTGTTGCCAGTAGGTGGCGCTATTACTATAACTGAAAAGTGTCATGTAGATGTGTTCAGGGCAGGACTCTTATCAAACGTGTAAAGTTTGGGGCAGATTGGACATTGCCTTCTTCAGTAACACCAACTTCCTGTTTCATTGCATTAGCATGCTTTAGCACTTAGCTAAGAATGCTAGCATGTTTTAACATGTTTCTAACATGTATATAACTCAATGGCATATTTAATATGTTGCTAGTACTGCATCACAGTGTTAAACATGTCACTTCCTGTTGCCAGTAGGTGGCGCTATTACTATAACTGAAAAGTGTCATGTAGATGTGTTCAGGACAGGACTCTTATCAAACGTGTAAAGTTGGGAAAGATTGGACATTGCCTTCTTTAGTAACAACAACTTCCTCTTTCATTGCATTAGCATGCTTTAGCACTTAGCTAAAAATTGCTAGCATGTTTTAACAGGTTTCTAACATGTTTATAACTCAATGGCATATTTAATATGTTGCTAGTACAGCATCACAGTGTTAAACATGTCCATTTCCTGTTGCCAGTAGTTGGCGCTATTACTATAAACTGAATATTCTCATGTAAATGTGTTAAACATGAGAATATTCAACCGTGTGAAGTTTGGGGCAGATTAAACATCCAATGCCTGAGTTACAGCAAATTCCTATTTAATTGCATTAATAGCATTATTTAGCACCTAGCTAATGTTTGCTAGCATGTTTTAGCATGTTTCTAGTATGTTGTTAACATGTTTAACACTTGCTGGCACTTTTTTGTATGTTATTGGGAGTCCAAAACAGTGTTAAACATGTCACTTCTGTTGCCAGCAGGTGGCGCTATGACTGTAACTGAATTTGAGCATGGTCATGTGTTCAGGACAGAACGCTTATCAAACGTGTGAAGTTTGGGGCAGATTGGACATTCAATGCCTGAGTTACAGCAAATTCCTATTTTAATTGCAGTAATAGCATGCTTTAGCACTTAGCTAATGTTGGCTAGCATGTTTTTAGCATGTTTCTAGTATGTTGTTAAAATGTTAAGCACTTGCTGGCAATTTTTTATATGTTATTAGGAGTCCAAAACAGTGTTAAACATGTCACTTCCTGTTGCCAGCAGGTGGCGCCTATGACTGTAACTTGAATTTGAGCATGGTCATGTGTTCAGGAAAGAACTCTTATCAAACGTGTGAAGTTTGGGGCAGATTGGACATTGTTTGCCTGAGTTACAGCAACTTCCTGTTTCATGGCGAAACATCAAAATTTGTCAGGCCGCCGAGGACACGCCCTTTGACGAAAACTCTAGATCTTCGCAATTTACGTCGCAAAGGCCTTAAGATTACACTCAACCAAATTTGAAGATGATCAGATTAAAACTGTAGGAGGAGTTCGTTAAAGTACGAGGCCTGAAAATGGCAAAAACTGCACAAAAATCAGAGAGGAAGTTCAAAATGGCTGACTTCCTGTTGTGTTTAAGGCTATGCTCCAAGAGACTTTTTTGTAGGTATTGGGTCATTACATGTATGTACCGAATTTCGTACCACATACGTGAAACGTAGCGGGAGGCGCACTCCGTTGAACCTTTATAGGTGGCGCTATCGAGCCATTTTACCCCCGCCCAATTCTGAAACGCATATCAGATGTCAATTTTCGCCAGTTTCAACGCGTGTGCAAATTTTCGTGAGTTTTCGTGCATGTTTAGGGCCCTCAAAAATGCGATTAAACACGGAAAATAATAATAATAATAATAATTAAAGCTGCAAGCAGCGATGAAAGGGCCCTCGCACCCGTGCCACCGCCACCCGGTGGCTTTAGGAAGACAGAGCATGGTGGGCAATGTGCATTTAAGTAGGTAAAAATAGGAGGAGTATGTCAAAGTCAGTTACAAAAATGTCCTTGATTATGGGGATAATAGCATGCGTTATAACTCAGATAAGTGTTGCTAGCATGTTTTAGCATGTTTCTAGCATGTTAGAACTCAATGGCATATTAAATATGTCGCTAGTAACGCATCACAGTGTAAAACTTGTCACTTCCTGTCGACGGTAGGTGGCGCTATTACTTTAACTTAAAATTGTCATGTAGATGTGTTCAGGGCAGGACTCTTATCAAACGTGTGAAGTTTGGGGCAGATTGGACATTGCCTTCTTCAGTAACACCAACTTCCTGTTTCATTGCATTAGCGTGCTTTAGCACTTAGCTAAGAATTGCTAGCATGTTTTAACATGTTTCTAACATGTATAATAACTCAATGTCATATTTAATATGTTGCTAGTACTGTATCACAGTGTTAAACATGGTCACTTCCTGTTGCCAGTAGGTGGCGCTATTACTATAACTGAAAAGTGTCATGTAGATGTGTTCAGGGCAGGACTCTTATCAAACGTGTAAAGTTTGGGAAAGATTGGACATTGCCTTCTTTAGTAACAACAACTTCCTCTTTCATTGCATTAGCATTGCTTTAGCACTTAGCTAAGAATTGCTAGCATGTTTTAACAGGTTTCTAACATGTTTATAACTCAATGGCATATTTAATATGTTGCTAGTACAGCATCCACAGTGTTAAACATGTCATTTCCTGTTGCCAGTAGGTGGCGCTATTACTATAACTGAATATTCTCATGTAAATGTGTTAAACATGAGAATATTCAACCGTGTGAAGTTTGGGGCAGATTAAACATCCAATGCCTGAGTTACAGCAAATTCCTATTTAATTGCATTAATAGCATGATTTAGCACCTAGCTAATGTTTGCTAGCATGTTTTAGCATGTTTCTAGTATGTTGTTAACATGTTTAACACTTGCTGGCACTTTTTTGTATGTTATTAGAAGTCCAAAACAGTGTTAAACATGTCACTTCCTGTTGCCAGCAGGTGGCGCTATGACTGTAACTGAATTTGAGCATGGCCATGTGTTCAGGACAGAACGCTTGTCAAAACGTGTGAAGTTTGGGGCAGATTGGACATCCAATGCCTGAGTTACAGCAAATTCCTATTTAATTGCAGTAATAGCATGCTTTAGCACTTAGCTAATGTTTGCTAGCATGTTTAGCATGTTTCTAGTATGTTGTTAACATGTTAAGCACTTGCTGGCAATTTTTTATATGTTATTAGGAGTCCAAAACAGTGTTAAACATGTCACTTCCTGTTGCCAGCAGGTGGCGCTATGACTGTAACTGAAATTTGAGCATGGTCATGTGTTCAGGACAGAACTCTTATCAAACGTGTGAAGTTTGGGGCAGATTGGACATTGTTTGCCTGAGTTACAGCAACTTCCTGCTTCATGGCGAAACATCAAAATTTGTCAGGCCGCCGAGGACACGCCCTTTGACGAAAACTCTAGATCTTCGCAATTTAACGTTGCAAAGGCCTTAAGATTACACTCACCAAATTTGAAGATGATCAGATTAAAAACTGTAGGAGGAGTTCGTTAAAGTACGAGGCCTGAAAATGGCAAAAACTGCACAAAAATCAGAGAGGAAGTTCAAATGGCTGACTTCCTGTTGTGTTTAAGGCTATGCTCCAAGAGACTTTTTTGTAGGTATTGGGTCAATTACATGTATGTACCGAATTTCGTACACGTACGTGAAACGTAGCGGGAGGCGCACTCCGTTGAACCCTTTATAGGTGGCGCTATCGAGCCATTTTACCCCGCCCAATTCTGAAACGCATATCAGATGTCAATTTTCGCCAGTTCTGACGCGGTGTGCAAATTTTCGTGAGTTTTCGTGCATGTTTAGGCCCCTCAAAAATGCGATTGAATGCGGAAAATAATAATAATAATTAAAGCTGCAAGCAGCGATGAAAGGGCCCTCGCACCCGTGCCACCGCCACCCGGTGGCTTTAGGAAGACAGAGCACGGTGGGCAATGTGCATTTAAGTAGGTAAAAAATAGGAGGAGTATGTCAAAGTCAGTTACAAAAATGTCCTTGATTATGGGGATAATAGCATGCGTTATAACTCAGATAAGTGTTGCTAGCATGTTTTAGCATGTTTCTAGCATGTTTAGAACTCAATGGCATATTAAATATGTCGCTAGTAATGCATCACAGTGTAAAACGTGTCACTTCCTGTCGACAGTAGGTGGCGCTATTACTTTAACTTAAAATTGTCATGTAGAATGTGTTCAGGGCAGGACTCTTATCAAACGTGTGAAGTTTGGGGCAGATTGGACATTGCCTTCTTCAGTAACACCAACTTCCTGTTACATTGCATTAGCGTGCTTTAGCACTTAGCTAAGAATTGCTAGCATGTTTTAACATGTTTCTAACATGTTTATAACTCAATGGCATATTTAATATGTTGCTAGTACTGCATCACAGTGTTAAACATGTCACTTCCTGTTGCCAGTAGGTGGCGCTATTACTATAACTGAAAAGTGTCATGGTAGATGTGTTCAGGACAGGACTCTTATCAAACGTGTAAAGTTTGGGGAAAGATTGGACATTGCCTTCTTTAGTAAAAACAACTTAGTCTTTCATTGCATTAGCATGCTTTAGCACTTAGCTAAGAATTGCTAGCATGTTTTAACAGGTTTCCAACATGTTTATAACTCAATGGCATATTTAATATGTTGCTAGTACAGCATCACAGTGTTAAACATGTCATTTCCTGTTGCCAGTAGGTGGCGCTATTACTATAAACTGAATATTCTCATGTAAATGTGTTCAGACCAGAACTCTTATCAAACGTGTGAAGTTTGGGGCAGATTGGGCATTCAATGCCTGAGTTACAGCAAATTCCTATTTAATTGCCATTAATAGCATGATTTAGCACCTAGCTAATGTTTGCTAGCATGTTTTAGCATGTTTCTAGTATGTTGTTAACATGTTTAACACTTGCTGGCACTTTTTTTGTATGTTATTAGGAGTCCAAAACAGTGTTAAACTTGTCACTTCCTGTTGCCAGCAGGTGGCGCTATGACTGTAACTGAATTTGAGCATGGTCATGTGTTCAGGACAGAACGCTTATCAAACGTGTGAAGTTTGGGGCAGATTGGACATTCAATGCCTGAGTTACAGCAAATTCCTATTTAATTGCAGTAATAGCATGCTTTAGCACTTAGCTAATGTTTGCTAGCATGTTTTAGCATGTTTCTAGTATGTTGTTAACATGTTAAGCACTTGCTGGCAATTTTTATTATATTGGTATTAGGAGTCCAAAACAGTGTTAAACATGTCACTTCCTGTTGCCAGCATGTGGCGCTATGACTGTAACTGAATTTGAGCATGGTCATGTGTTCAGGACAGAACTCTTATCAAACGTGTGAAGTTTGGGGCAGATTGGACATTCAATGCCTGAGTTACAGCAAATTCCTATTTAATTGCAGTAATAGCATGCTTTAGCACTTAGCTAATGTTTGCTAGCATGTTTCTAGTATGTTGTTAACATGTTAAGCACTTGCTGGCAATTTTTTATATGTTATTAGGAGTCCAAAACAGTGTTAAACATGTCACTTCCTGTTGCCAGCAGGTGGCGCTATGACTGTAACTGAATTTGAGCATGGTCATGTGTTCAGGACAGAACGCTTATCAAACGAGTGAAGTTTGGGGCAGATTGGTACATTGTTTGCCTGAGTTACAGCATATTCCTGTTTCATGGCGAAAACATCAAAATTTGTCAGGCCGCCGAGGACACGCCCTTCGACGAAAACTCTAGATCTTCGCAATTTAACGTCGCAAAGGCCTTAAGATTACACTCACCAAATTTGAAGATGATCAGACTGAGTAAAACTGTAGGAGGAGTTCGTTAAAGTACGAGGCCTGAAAATGGCAAAAACTGCACAAAAATCAGAGAGGAAGTTCAAAATGGCTGACTTCCTGTTGTGTTAAGGCTATGCTCCAAGAGACTTTTTTGTAGGTATTGGGTCATTACATGTATGTACCGAATTTCGTACACATACGTGAAACGTAGCGGGAGGCGCACTCCGTTGAACCTTTATAGGTGGCGCTATCGAGCCATTTTACCCCGCCCAATTCTGAAACGCATATCAGATGTCAATTTTCGCCAGTTCTGACGCGTGTGCAAATTTTCGGGAGTTTTCGTGCATGTTTAGGCCCTCAAAAATGCAATCAAATGCGGAAAATAAATAATAATATATAATTAAAGCTGCAAGCAGCGATGAAAGGGCCCTCGCACCCGTGCCAAACCGCCACCCGGTGGATTTAGGAAGACAGAGCACGGTGGGCATTGTGCATTTAAGTAGGTAAATATAGGAGTATGTCAAAGTCAGTTACAAAAATGTCCTTTATTATGGGGATAATACAATGCGTTATCACTCAGATAAGTGTTGCTAGCATGTTTTAACATGTTTCTAGCATGTTTAGAACTCAATGGTATATTAAAATATGTCGCTAGTAATGCATCACAGTTTAAAATGTGTCACTTCTGTCGACAGTAGGTGGCGCTATTACTCTAACTGATTATTCTCATGTAAATGTGTTCAGGGCAGGACTCTTATCAAACGCGTGAAGTTTGGGGCAGATTGGACATTGCCTTCTTCAGTAACAACAACTTCCCGTTTCATTGCATTAGCATGCTTTAGCACTTAG